>JAJOOO010027980.1:0-22246 GCA_029582685.1 Solanum piurae
AAGGAAAGAGGTCATTCTTTTTGAAACAGACTAGAAAGGAAAGGAGGTCATTCCTTTTTAAACAGAGAGAGTATTTAATATTGTTTATGTATGTATTGGTAATTCTTTTGCTTAGAAGTATTTTTAACGGTTGCAAACATTAGAACTTGCCTCGTTCCTACTTGCCGGACCAAGGAGGTAATGAATGAGAAAAGAATGAAAACCAGAGATTTAGTGGATGCTATCTAATAGTCTAATGTCAATTGGTACGAGGCTGAAAACTAAGTCATACATTGATGTGATGTCTAATCTGAGCTAAAGGTAAGGGTTACTAAAGTATAGAGTCGTAGCCGGACCAAGGTGCATAGTGAAATTCCTTATTTGGAGGACCGATCACTTAGGGATACCTATCTTATCAACTTTGCATGTAAAACACTAAGAACGAATAACTATTATTAGGAATACTGCATTGAAAGCTTATGGGGAACACATACCCCGTAGTGTCTCTCTCATATTGATAACTTAAAGTTTGAATACTGCTTACTTGTTACTTAATCAACAATCTGTTACTTGCTTGCAAACCCCCCCCCCCCTTTATTTACTTGTCTCGAAATAGTTTGACTAAACAAATATTATAGTGAGTTAAGTTTAAGTCTGAATCATATTCCTCATGGGATCGACCCCAACCTACAAGTTGGGTTCTTTATTTGACAACGATCGCTTATTCTTCTTTAAAGTGGTGTAGTTTGAGCGTATCAAATTTTGGTGCCGCTGCTAGGGAATAAGGCTTTTAGATTAAGTTTAATTACATTATTGAACTTTAGTAAATTATTTCCTGATTTTATGTTTTCTTTTGTTATTATTTTCTACATGTTTCTACTCTAGTGTATGCCAAGTACATAGAGTCGAGGTGAACCATTGACCCCATACGATCTTGAACTAAGCAAGACTTTGAGAAAAATGGTAAATTAAGGGGTCCATAATAATGCAATCATAGAGGAGCATGAGGATGGAATGAATAATGAGAATGCTCAGGTTTGTGGTTGTAATCTACCCAGAGATGCTTTGCGGGTACAGAATCCGCCAGAACCAAGGTTGCGTGACAACTAAGGGTCGACTTCAATCCTGTTGAATTAGAAATACCTATTTTTATCCTTCCTCTACCTCCAGAGCATACATTTGTGGTGACCAACACTCTGATGCAAATTCTTACAGCAAGAGGGTTGTTTTCTGGTCTAGCTTTGGAAGATCCGCATGGTCACATGGATAAATTGACAAGTGTCTGCAAGAGTTGTGTGGGACGACCAGAGTTGGATATGAATGTCATAGGTTTGAGAGACTTCCCTCTATCATTGACCGGTGATGTTGCAATGTGATTTCCTGATCTTCTATATAACTCGATTCATACATTGGACCAATTGAATAAGGTGTTCATGGAAAATTATTTCCCATTGTCTAAGAAGCTAAATCAAAAGGAAAAACTGAACAATTTCATATCACTACTTGGAGATTCTATAAGTAGTTCATGAGATGGCTTCACCGCATTCATAAGAAGTGTTCTGAATCACCGCATAGATGATGAGTCACTGAAGGAGTACTTCTACAGAGGTCAGGATGACAATGGAAAGGTTGTGATGGATACTATTATTGGAGGATCATATGGTGAGTGAGCTTTTGAGGAGATCAGGGAGAAACTAGAGAAGATTTCCTGGAATAATAAAGCATGGAGCACTAGAAGGGGGACACTAGTATAAGCACATTTTCAATTCAAGTTGCACCTAGCCATTCTAATGATGACATTCGTGAGGATATGGCTCACATAAGGACAGAACTGGGCCTGGTATTAAAACATGTGACCCAAGGTGTAGAAAAGGTGAATGTGGTAAACTACTTAACTAGAGCTCCACTATCACCAATAGAGGAATGTTACTATGAGGAGGATGTGTATTTGGTAAATGATCAGACTGGGTGTTTCCGAACCAACGCCCAAGGTTCCAACTTGGATAATTGGTGCCAAGGTTAAAGAAGCCAAGGTCAGAACTATGGAAACTACAATCGAGAGGGAAACTATGTTCGAGATGGGAACTACAAACATGATAACAACAACAACTGAAATAACTTGGTAACAAGAATGAGAGAGTTTGGGCCTTATGCTCCACCTGGGAATCGAGAATCTGGCAATAGAAAGGTCGGGGGTAGTATGTCACGCATTGAGGTTATGATGCAGAAGATGATGAAGAGGTTTGATGCGACTGATGAGAATGTGAAAGAGATGTGAAATGACTTGTCTGGAATCGGTCAAAAAGTTGATGCTCATGCAATGCCGATCAAGCAACTTGGGCAGCAGTTTAATCAATTGTCCCCTACTCTGAACCCACAACCTGTCACACTTTCTACCAACACCATCCAGAATCTGAAGAATGATAGGCATTGTATAGCAGTCACTACTAGAGGAGGTAAACAAACCATTGATCCCCCTATGCCGTCTGAGGTTGAAATTGTGGTAGAAAGAGATGAAGAAGAAATTGAGGTTACTAGAGTGTCTAAAAGTGCTACAGAAAAGGAAACGGAGGTGACCTAAAAAGTTTTTCTCATGCTTAGACCTCCACCACCATTCCCATAGAGATTGGTGTAGAAGACCGAAGAAGGAAAATACCGCAGGTTCATTACTATGTTGAAACATCTTTCCATAAATGTTCCGTTGATAGAAGCTTTGGAGCAAATGCTTGGGTACGCAAAGTTTATGAAGGATTTGGTGACCAAAAAAGGGCTGTCAGTTTTGAAGATGATCTGAGGTTACAACATTGTAGTGTTATTTCTACACTCTCATTAGTGCAAAAGAAAGAGGATCATTGGGCTTTCATTATTCCTTGTACAATTGGGATGTTGTATTTTTCGAAGGCCTTGTGTGATTTGAGTGCCAACATTAATCTGATGCCATTGTCTATCTACAAGAAGTTGGGTTTAGGAGCTCCAAAACTGACTACGATGTGACTACTCATGGCCGATAGATCCATGAAGAAGCCCATTGGTGTTCTCCAAGATGTCCTTTTGAAAGTGGAGTCGTTCATATTTTTGATGGATTTTGTGATACTTGATTGTGCAGTTGATTTTGAGCTTCCATCATCTTAGGGAGACCATTATTGCTATTGGGTGCGCCTTGGTCGATATGGAGAGAGCGCAAATGAAGTTCTGATTGAATAATAAAGAGGTAATTTTCAATATTTTTAGGTCTATGAGGCAAGAAAGAGATCTGAAGTCAATATCAGTGGTGAATCATACTGTGGAGCGAGATTTTGAAGTGTCTATTGAAGAGAGATTGGGTGTTGATGCACTAGCAGTGGTAATGATGAATTTTGAGGGTGATGGTATTGAAGACTATGATGAATTAATTGCCGCACTTGATAGGTTCGAATTTCATTCCAAACAAAAGAAATTGGAACTAGATATGAAGAATCCCGACTCTCAAACTGCAAAACCGTCTGTAGAAGAAGCTCCAAAATTAGAGCTCAAGGCTCTGCCATCGCATTTGAGGTATGTATCTTGGGGAAAGATGGCACTTTACCGGAAATCATTGCTTCCGATTTGAGTGAGGTACAAGTAGAGGCATTAGTTTCTGTGTTGAAGAGGTTTAAACGGGCAATTTGATGGACTATTGCGGACATTATTGGGATTCCTCCTAGTATTTTTTCTCATAAAATCCAACTCATGCCGGACAGCAAGCCATGTATTAAGCACCAAAGGAGACTAAATCCACCTATGCAAGAGATCGTGAAAAAGAAAATCATCAAATGATTAGATGTTGGAGTCATATTCCCCATAGAAAATAGTAGTTAGGTCTATCCGTTTTAGTGTGTACCTAAGAAAGGTGGGATTACTGTGGTTCCTAATGCGAAAAATGAGCGTGTTCCGATGAGGCCAGTGACCGGATGGATAGTATGCATGGACTACCTCAAGCTGAATGCTTGGACAGAAAAGGATCACTTCTCGATGTTGTTCATTAATAAGATGTTGGATCATCTTGCTAGGAAGGGTTGGTATTGCTTTCTTGATAAGCATTCGGGCTACAATCAAATTTCTATATCTCCGAAAGACCAATAGAAGACCACCTTCACTTGCCCTTATGGGACTTTCACATTCAAAGGGATGACATTTGGGTTGTGTAATGCTCCAGTGACCTTCAAGCATTTCATAATGTCAATATTTTCTAATATGGTGGAGGAAACTATTGAGGTATTTATGGATGATTTCTCTGTGGTAGGTGACTCGTTTGATGGTTGTTTGATGCATCCGACCGAGGTACTGAAACGGTGTGAAGAGTGCAATCTTGTGCTCAATTGGGAAAAGTGCCACTTCATGGTGAAAGAGGGGATAGTTCTAGGTCATTGATTTTGAGGTGAAAGATAGAAAGGGGACCGAAAATCAGGTTGCTGACCATTTTTCCAGATTAGAGGAGGAAGCTATGCTCAAGTTAGGAGATGGGGCTAAAATTAATGATGCATTCCCAAATGAAGAGGTATTGACTGCTTCTTTTGATCTTATCCCTTGGTTCGTAAATTTTGCAAACTACTTGCCAAGCATTTTAGTTCCATCAGATTTGTCGATTCACCAAAGGAAAAAGTTTATGCATGATGTGAAGAAGTTCTTTTGTGATGAGCCTTACTTGTTTCATATTTGTGCTGATGGGATTATTCGTCATTGTGTGCCCGAGGTTGAGATGATGAGTATACTAGAGGCGTGCCATTCATCTCATACTGATGGATATCATAGTGATATTCGGACTGCTCATAAAATCTTCTAGTGTGGGTATTACTGGCCTACCATCCACCAAGATACTCATGATTTCGCCAAGTCTTGTGATCGTTGCTAAAGAGAACGAGAAATTTCAAAGAAGCAAGAGCTACCTATGAATCCGATATTGGTGATTGAGTTATTTGATATTTGGGGCCTTGATTTCATGGGTCCATTTGTGAGATCACATGGGATGAAGTATATTCTTATTGCGGTTGACTATGTATCGAAATGGGTGGAAGAAATTGCGCTTTCAAACAATGAGGGTAAGCGCATTCTTGAAAAAAAGTATCTTCTCTAGATTTGGTACACCTAGGGAGATTATAAGCGATGGAGGTTCTCACTTTTGTAATAAGTTGTTCAAGGCGTTTCTAGAGAAATATGGAGTTCGTCACAATGTACCTACTCCTTACCATCTGCAGTCTACTGAGCAAGTTGAAGTGTCAAACAGAGAGATAAACCAAATCCTTGCAAAGAGTGTGAACGCCAATAGAACGGATTGGTCAAGAAGGCTTGATTATGCTTTATGGGCATATCGCACCGCATATAAGACTCCCATAGGTATGTCCCAGTACCAACTTGTATATGGAAAGTCATGTCATTTGCCAGTAGAGCTAGAGCATAAGGCTATGTGGGCGCTAAGGAAGTTGAATTTTGATTGGGGCGCCGCATGGAGTCAAAGATCGAATGACATGAATGAGTTTGATGAGTTTTGCCTAAAAGCATATGAAAGTTCATCCTTGTATAAGGAGAAGATGAAGAAGTATCATGATCAAAAGATTGAAAGCGTGAATTTGTTGTGGGTGATCTGGAGATTTTATTCCACTCAAGAATGCACTTGTTTCGTGGCAAGCTCAATTCCAAGTGGACTGGGCCATTCAAAGTCACTCAAGTATTTCCATATAGAGCGGTTGAGCTCGAGAACAAGGAGGGAGCAAGGTTCAAAGTGAACGGGCATAGGATTAAGGTCTACAATGGGAAATTGGAGAGAGTTCAAGAAGTGATTGAGGCCTATTATCTTGATGAAGTATGAGTAATCAAGGGATCTGCATGGTGCAACGATGGTAAATCAAGCACTGCTTAGGAGGCAACCCAAGATGTACAATCTAGCCAACTATAGGTTTTTCTTTTCAATATAGGAGTTTTCTTCATTTATTTTGATGTTTGTAGCTCTTTTGATAGGTGTTTTATTTTTATATTAGTGTTGGCCAGATATAAAATAGGGTCCGTGTCTAAAAAGTGTCAAGAAAATGTAAAAGAAAGTCCTAATGGTGTTACATGTGCAGGGGCGAAAGGCAAAAAATTGCAGAAAATTGTTGTGAAGTGGTTAACGGACCTCATTGATGGTCCGTTGGTTAATCTACGGATAGTGAATGGCATCCGTATATCCTAAGTAAGTTCCTAAATTTTTCTATGTGTTAGAGTTACCTACCGACCCAACCCACAGTCTGTAGATCGACCCACAGACCATTGACAGGGTCTCGTGGGTCCAACCTAGGGTTTCTGTCGACCCGACCCGGACCCCATTATTATTAAAACTCTCAATTTTTAAAACATTCCCCCTACCATATTTTCTCCCCAACCGTTACAACCGATCATTTCCCTCACAATCGCCCATAATTAACCCCCAAACATTCATTCTCATCACTCCCACATCCCATATCTCCCTCTTCTCTCCCAAATCAATCCCCACTCCCATTCTTCTTCCCCAACGATTCCACAGTCCGGGTTCGGTGTCGAAAGTCTAGAAAAGGGTCATGTATTTCATTGCAACACACACTCATCATCGGTGATTACTTGTTAGGTAAACAAATTTCTCCCAAACTTTGAATCACTTCATTGTTTCAATTGAAATCACATCGATGAACTTGACCTTGGGTTGTTATTCTCATGTTTGAATGTTAAATTATAAGTCAGAAATACCCTTGGTATGATGGTATATGAGTGTCTAGTTAATGAAAACAAACTAATTCAAGTTAAAAGGTCTAATTAAAAGTTTTGACTTAGGGTTCGTAGTTTCGATCTGTTAAAGAGTTGAATTATGTGTAATCGGAATCCTAAGGATGATAAATTACCATATATTGTGTTGAAATGCATGATTAGATCTAGGTTAAATGAATGATTTTTGAAAATATGGGTTGTCTGAGAGTTCATAGGTAATGCCTGGCACAACACTCTTTATGGACTGAAGCAAGTTCCCAGAGCTTTTTTCACCTGTTTCAGCATTATATTGTGCTCTAAAGGGGTTCCGTGGCAGTGTATGTGATAACTCTATATTCATTCGTCACACATCTGGGGATAGTATCTACCTTATTTTATATGTCAATGACATTTTTCTCACAGGTAGTGATCAACAGGCCGACTCACGAGCCCCATCCTTACACTGTAGGTCACACTACGGACCGTAGGTCATGGTTCGTGGGTCAGTTGCACACAATTTTTTGACCAAGTGTAAAACCACGGTGTGGACTACAGTCCATCGTTCCATCGATGAACCGCTCTGCACATTCGTGGATCCCACATTAGAAACCCAATTTTTGGTACTCTGACCTACGAAGGAGACCCACAGACAGTCGTTCCATCGATGGACTGTAGGTGCCCACCGTGGGTCAATAGTTCAGCTACTATCCAGAATATTTTTAATTTTTTTTTGTGTCCATTTCTTGTTCTAAAATTCTTTCATGTGTTTTATTGCCTTATTTTGGTACTAACTAAGCTTCCATAGGTACCATGGCTCCTAAGCAAGCTCCCGCCTATGCCGCAAAGGGCAAGTCCAAATTTGTAGCTCCATCTCGGGGTCTGATCGATAAGGATGATAAGGAGTACATCCCTCCAACCACCAGGACCTTCCCTATTGCCCCTCACACTACTAGGAACCGAGCCCAATGTGAGAATGGGGCCACACCAATCGGATCACAGTCTGGCTCAGAGTCACCATCCGGCTCCAGCTCCAGCGGGAGCACCGCCTCCTCTTCTAAGCTTGATAGTACGAGCGACATTCCAGTGCCCCCTATTGAATCTATGATCTATAGTATGAGTTATGTTGGATTGAGTGTCAAGAAATTATTCCATAAATATGAACTTAAGTCAAGACTTAATATGAACTCAATGGGAATTATACTTAGCACCGAGTGGATATGAATATGAGATGGAAGCTTATACGCTAGTTAAGTCCCGCTTCCCAATGAAAACTTTTACCATAGTTGAGTCCGGCTTTCCAAAGGGTTCCTTATACGCTAGTAGAGTCCGGGTTCCCAAAATATGTATCTCATGAAATAGAAACCTTCTACCATAGTTGAGTTCGGGTTTCTAGTAGCAATCTCCTTATCCCATAGCTATGTGCCCACACAGGTAACTTAGCTATTGGGTCCACCTAAGATAAGAGTATGGTTCTACCTTAGGCAAGTAAAATAACCCCTTTTCGGTGTGGGGGACAGCGGATTCCATGTTAAGCTCACATGATCTATGTTGGTTAAGGCTTATTCCCAAAACTAGAATATGATTATGAATTATGGATTATAGTTATTCAAGAAGATTTACTTAGCATGGGTGGGATTATGGGATCTTATTCGTGCATTGTACAAGTATGCTTTGAGGGTAGTTATGACATGTTTCTTTTATGATATGATTATCTATGCTTATGATGTGTGCTTAGTTTGGATTCTAGCTTGAAAGGCCCTTCCAATGCATGTGTGACTAAAGGTGGTACTCCTTTGTCCCTTATGATGAGCTAAATATGAGATCAAAGAGATGATAAATATGCATGATGAGTTAAAGTGGTACTTAGTATGGGTGATGTTATGGGGTCTTGTCCATACATTGCACAAGTATGACTTGAGGTTGCCTAGGTAGTGTTTTTCTTATATGAAGTATGTTTAAATTGTATTGTTGATATAGTTTCCTTCCATGATATGTTTCACTAAAGGTCTAAGTATGTATTATGTTGTGAGTACGATGTATCTTTTATGTATATGGATTATGCCTTATAAATTCTTATGTTATGTCTATGTTGGATTTTATGCCTATGACAATGTTGTTATCTCTTATGCTTATTAATCGTGATGACTAACCATTATGCTTATGCCGACGATCTTGAGTTCCATTCTTGTGGCTAGGTTTCTAGAAGAGCAATGGAGTTGAAGATTTGGTGAGTCCTCATAGCACTGAGGATGTGATCACCTTTCCCTTATGTTTCTCTTTTATGTTTTAGACTTTTGTATGGGTTGTGTCCCAAAGTTTTATTCTAAGTTGTAATGTATGGTTTGAGACAAAGTTTTGTAGACTTCCGCTTTCTTTTATAAAGGCTTCGATTGTATGGAAAAAGTTTTAACATTTCCGCATCATTTATATTATCGTATGTTATGATATGATAAGGGGCTTGTATGAAACCCTATTCGGGGTTGAGTACGCCTTGTTATGTCTTGGGGTACCCCTGGGTCGTGACAACATTAGTCAACCCTTAGCCCTTCATAACATAAGAGAAACACTTCATAATTAGCTTCAAGTCATACATGTACAATGCATGGATAAGACCCCATAATCTCACCCATACTAAGTACCACCTTAGGCCATCATACATATGTATCGTCTTTGATCTCATCCTTATCTTGTTTCTCATAGACAAGGGAATCTCTAACCTTTAGTCAATCATAACAACGAAGGTAACTATAGCACAATCCTACCTAAACATACATCATATAAGATGAACACTTTCTAGGTAACCTTAAGTCATACTTGTGCAATGCATGGATAAGACCCCATAATCCCATCTATACTAAGTACCACTTTAGGTCATCATCCTTATACTTCTTGGTTGGGGGACTAGCCCTTCTTTTAAAAAATTGGGAAACTAGGAGGTATTTCTTTGAGCACATCTTAGTTCCTCTTCTTTATTATCTTGAAAACTATGAGATGCTTCTTCAAGCATGTCTACCTTCATTATTAACTTGAATACTATGAGATACTTTATTAAGCATTTCTAAGTTCATTAAGTATTTGAACTCTTGGAGATGTTTCCTCAAGCATGTCTTAATTCATTAAGTTTGAACACTTGGAGATGCTTTCTCAAGCATGTCTTAGTTCAATAATGCTTTTGAACACTAGAAGATACCTTTTCAAGTATGTATTAGTTCATTGGATATGGAGATTGCTACTAGAAACCCGGACTTCTCTATGTGAAGTTTTCCATCTCATGAGACCTACTTTTGAAAAACCCAGACTCTAATATGTGAGAGTTCCCACTTACTTTGGAAGCCCGGACTCAACTAGGTGTGAGCCTTCTTTTATCTTGAAGGCCCAGACCCGACTATGTGTTAACCTCCATCTCATTATCAATATCCATTCGGGCCAAGCATACACCCCTTAGACTAGTTATTAAGCCTTATTTAACTCATGACTCATGGAGGAGATGTCCTTGACAACCAATCCATGTTTCAAGTGATTCTATCACATTATGCATTCAAACAATCATAAGGTAGATGAGGTGGGTGAAGTCCTTTCACAACAATGATATCTACTAGTCTACCATTCTCATATAGGCTTCACTCTCAAAGCCATTACAAGCATAATTCAACATATTAGCTTTACTCTCAAAGCCCTATCAATCAACATTCATGACTACAAGCCTTACTCTAAAAGTTTTACTTCTTACAATCATCATACATACCAAGATTTCAAGGCATTCTAATCACATGCTTCATTCTTAAGTGATTCTAGTCATATATCATCATAAAGGTTCAAACTCAAGCCTTACTAGTCATGATCCATAACATATACATTATTCTAATTCAATTCATGTCTACATGTTTTTATACTTGAACTATTACTATACATATCACCAATTCTAAAAGATCATCTACGAATCCTCAATTACCCTCTTTAAGGCATAAACCCACATTACTTCAATTTCCTCAATTAGACAAGGGTTAGGCATAGAAAACATGTAATTTCATCATAATAACATGATTCACTACTAACTCATCATAAATAATCAATATCCACTCAATTGTATTTATACTCAACATAACCCACAATATTAGAAGGAACCCTAACTTGAATTGGGGATTTCATCTTCACAATTGTGGAATAACCAGCGGACTCCATGGATGAATAAGCTATCATACCTTGATTATAAAGCCTTACAAAGCTTGCAACAATTGAGTCTTGACTTGACCTAGCTTGATTCTCTTTTTCTTCTTCTTTACTTTCTAGAGAGAGAATTTCTTGGAGGGAATTGGGATTCTTTTGGTGAGTTGAAATAATGTCTAGGATCAATGAATTTAGGGGACTGATATCTTTATATAGGTGGTCTAAACTCTAATAAAAAAACACCACTTAACCCCTAATTAATTTCGAAAAGTTCCATAATGCCCCCACTTAACTACCTAAGACCAAGGTTCCACTTCACCCACGAGACCACGCCCACGGGCCGTGCTGGTCATCCGTGGGTGGTGGTATGCAACCTGTTTTTGGGACCCTGACCCACGACCCCTCACCCACGGGGCGTGGGTCCTTTTTCGTAGGTGGACTATTTTTGGGGCAGTTTGCTAGGGTCCTCCTCAAGGACCCTTGATTGGTCTTTAGGGAGTCATACCTTGACGTTCTACCCCGACACCGTTCAATCTAAGTACGGGAAGCTAAATTAACGACTCTAACCCTCACATTAAGCTCTAGTTTAGCCTACTAGTTTCTGGGTGTTACAATATCTCTCCCTTGGGAATAAAATTATTATTTATTCTAAATTTTAAATACCATAAATTGCAGGAAAATATTATATAAGAGATAAATTAATGGACAAATTAAAATAAAAGTGAAATACAATCACATAAACATTACATAAACACTCAATTTTCGAAATCATTACATTGCTCCCATAAATTCTCTATTAAAGCGTTACGGAGTTCAAAATGAACATTTTTGGCCTTAATTTTTTTTGTGTTTAGCTAAAAATTGTTCAAACCGGAGATATTCATCTACCACCAGTTTTGTCGTTGGAGTTGGAGCGTCTACGACATCTTGAATTGGTGCATTAAGATCACGTTCATTGATTTCACGTATCAGGACACTTCATCCAATTCTAAGTGTCAACGATCGCTAGTCAGTATAATAACCCAACTAAATGAGTTGGGGTCGAATCCCACAGAAAGTGGTATGTGTTTAAGATTCAATAGGAAGGTACGAATATGCTCAAGTCAATCATAGGAATAAACATTATCGAAGAAAAACATAATTCAAATTAAGGGGTGACACGAATGTCAGATAACAAAGGGGGTTTGTGATTGTAATTATCATCTACAGCAGCAGCAAATGAAACGAAGTAACAAATATTGAGACGGGTTCTTGGGATGTGATTCGATTATAGGCTAATATAGACAAATGGGTAATTGCAACTGATAGTAAATAGTTGTAAATCAGTGAATAAGCTATACTTTAGTGGGGATAAATTTTCTCTTGAACAATTTACCCTGAATCAAGTTGGTTTCTCTCGAACACCAACAAGCAAGCAATTAAGAACAACCTACGCTTCCTTTTTACTAATTAGTGTCCACGCTTTGTTCCTCAATCCAAATACTTGGAAATCAAGGGTTTTACATCAGTTATTGACACAAAACAAGCATTTGAGGACACAAAATCTATCCAAATAAAACCTTAAATGAGTCCAAATCGTGGACTCATCAACACCCCTAACTTAAACTTTTGCTTGTCCTTAAGTAAAACTCATATTCAGCAGTTCAAAAAGGATGTCTCAAACAGTGCTACACAAGACTCAATCAAGAATGCACACAAAAAGAATCAACTTACTCATGGAAGGATCAATTGTGCACTCAAAGATTCAAGTTGTGACTCACCATTATCAAAGACTCTCAAGTTCAGAATACTTGCTTCAAATGTAAGTTCAAGCTCAACAAAGGTACTCAAATGCCCTCACACAAAGAATGATTCCATATTCATACACAATGGTTCAATAATTTATAGTTCTCGAATCACCATCAACACTCACACTCACAAAGATGAACACATGCATGACTCCACCCATAGGTTTGCCCTTATTTTCCAACCAACACTTGTTTCTTCTCACTCAAGATCAAAAAGGTCTTTTCAAGGCTTGTAAAGGGTTGAGTGTAAAGGTATGATCATTTAGGTTCAGTGGCTGCTATCCTCATGAAATGAGGTATGAACAATACTTTATTTCCTTTTCTTCATCATTTTCATTCATGCTCACAAACCCCATTATTCACTTTCCATGAAATACCGGACACCACATTTGCTTTTGCAACTTTATGTCAAACTATCATTCTTTTTTTTTCTTTCTTTATCTTTTTCATATTTTTCTCTTCTTTTTTTTCTATGGAGGGGTTCCATCTTTTTCAAAACCATGGGTCAAAGGGGACTTCTTTGCATTTCTTGATTTACCTTCTTATTTCACCACACCCCCAACTTAGTCTTTTGGCCTAAGTTGGCTATTCAAACAAACCACATCTCATGAGGATTAAGGTTGAAGGGATAGAGAAAGGTCACAATTTCATCAAGTTTCATCCAAGGAAATGCTAAGGCTCACAAAGTTGGCCACAAAAAAGGTAGAATGTCAAATTGTTTCACTTTTCAAAGTTGCTTAAGATCATTTCAAGAGATTACATCACTTAGTCAACCGGACCAACGGGGCAAATTCTAGGTGTCATCCAACATGGTTCACGATAAGCTCATCACACAAGGCATTGACACCAATGTCAAACAAGGCTCCACACTTTCGTTAGTGTGCAATGCTCATCACAAGAGACTGATTCGATAACCAACTAGTCACAACGAGATGCAAAAAGTTAACATATTACCTATTCAACTTCATTTGGCCTCATCGTAGCCACACATTCATTTTTGTTCGATTATGAGCACTTTTCAAGTCATCGGTATTGATCAAGACCAATACTCAAATTTGTAAGAGAACAACCACATTCAAACACAATCAAGAGGTGGCACAATTTTTTTTGAAAGGGTCCAAAAGTCATATTTACAATTAAAACAAGGAGCCACAAGCTCAAATATCCACAAAAATAGTGCCAAAACACAATTTATAGCTCAAAAACCCAATATATAACCAAAACAATAATCACAAAAAGTGGGCCTCTCCCCACCACAAAACAAAAGCTATTTGTCCTCAAATGCAAGAAAAATATCCAAAAGTCAATAAAAATAAGACAGATAGGGAGGTAAAGAGAAATCTTGTCTAAACAGTCGCTCCATCTGTCGGGGCACCAGTACCCGGAGTCACAGCAGTCTAATCGTGGGGATCAATACCTGAAGTCACCTCAGAAGTACCGACTCCACTAGACCCACCCATGGTGGTGTCTCTCAAAGAGGTCTGGCATGTAGTCTCGAACATAGCATCCTCCAGGTCAGCCAGATCCTCATAAACCTCAGCATCACGCACATATATCTGCTCCTCATCAGTCTCCACCTCTGACTCATCAGCTGCCATTTCATCTCGATGTACATCTTCGATGGTGGACGGAGGAATCTTAGAAGCCTTTGGGGCATCCACATCATCTGCTGCCTCCAATAGTGAACTGAAGTCTGTAAACTTGAGATAGTCTACATCCTTCCTCAGATCTGCAACCTCGGCTTTCAACTTCGTAACCACAGGCGTCTCTCCCTATTGCTCTCACAAGCCTCAACTCTCGCAGTAAGGGTGTTAATGGAAGTCCAAAGGGGGGTCAGTGCAGCAAGGATGTGTAACACTTCGGAAAATGCTAGGTCAAACTAGAGCCTAAACGTATGATTAATATTAATAAAATGACTCCCCAAACTTTTAGTAAACCATTTAGGGTTAAAATGTGGTTTAGGGGTCAAGGACATGAGGCAAGTGCCATGGCCAAGGGTCCAAGCCAAGGCCAAGAGGCCAAGGCTGCCCCTACCCATTATCTACTGCCCCATCCTTCATGAGAGGGACCACGAGTCATGGTCCACACCACGTCTTGTGAAGGTGGGCGTGGACTTGCCTTGGCCATGAAAAGTTGGCAACAAAACTTCCTAGTTACTGCCTCAAAAACCACGGGCAACACCATAGCCCGTGGTGGACCTCACGAAAGTCGTAAAGGTCACTTGGCACCAAGGCTCTAAGGCCTTTACAAGGGCTTGCCTTCACAAGACCAAGTCATGACCACGTCTATCACCACGAACCATGGTCCATACCACGGATAGTAGGATGCTCTGTGGTCTTGCCTTGGCCATGGGTAGGCTTGGCGACCAAAAAGTAGCTACTTCCTCCAACACCACAGGCACCATCACGGACCATGGTGGTCTTCAAGGACCATACAAGTGTCCTTGGTCCCTGACGGGGACCATTAAATGGAGGTCAAATGGGACTTTTCCTTTTTACGTCCAACTAGTGTGGGGTGTTTTGGGTATTTTAGGGGTGGTTTATATATTGATTTAAGTCATTTTTCACCCAATCTCAAATAAAAAACACAACACTCAAATAATTCTCCCAAAACCCACTTCTCTCAATATTTCTCTCTCTACAAGTTCCTCCATTGAAGAACCCCAAAAGCTTCAAGATTAGGGTTCAAGCTACAAGATTTCCACTCCAATTTCGTGGCAAAGCTTCAATTAAGGTATGGGAACCTTCATTCATGGAATTTATTTCTCCATGAAGTCCTTCAACTTCTAATTTTGAAATTGGGAATTTGTCCAAAAACTAAGGTTTTGGTTCTAGCCATGGGTTCTTCTTAAAAATGATTTCTTTATGTTGATTGTCCTATATAATGATGATTATGATGTTTAAATGAGGGTTTTTATTGCGAAATTTCCCATGAACCCATGTGCTTCCCCATGACCCCAACTTTATGAAATTGACATGGGTTTGTTGATGCAATATGAATATTTAGAATTGTATATATGATAATTTAGTCTATTAATCTTGTCTATTGCATGCTTAAAGTACTAATTCTAAGTATGATTGCAAGATATGGTTTATGACCCTTGAAGGGTAGATGGTATGTGTCGAATCTTAAAGTATAGCCTTGAAGGTAATGTATGAAGGTATTCTATGTTTAAGATTCTCATATATGATTTGTTGATCCACTTGAAAGGTGGAGGTGCTTACTTTTCATGTATCTATGTATGAAGTTATGTTCCACTTGAATGGTGAAGATCTTATGACTATGTATGAAATGTCTTGGATAACTATATGATGATTCTAAGGGTGAAATGTAGTTCTCACTATGAGGAATTAATGAGCTATGTATGAGTTGAGTTGAATGAAGGGTAAAGTACCCTTTTACATATGAAATTGCAATTCACCTTAACTAAGTGTAAATTGGAGAATAATGCTTAGCACCGAGCGGATATGGAAAATGAAGTAGAGACCTTCCCGCTAATACAATAGGCCGGGTTTTCTACATATGTTCTCATGAGATGGAAACTCTCCCGCTAATACAATATGTCGGGTTTCTAGAAGCAACTCCATATCCCATAACTATGTGCCCGCATAGGACTTAGCTAGTGGATCCACATTATAGCTATATATGTTTAGTTCTACCTTAGGCAAGTAGGACGCCTTCTTTCGGTGTGGGATTATATGACACTGGATTCCATGTAGCTCGCATGGTTTATATCGGTTATTTCTATTCTCCCTATGTAATAAGACAATGAATATGACTTGAATTATACTTATGGTTTCTTGATAAGTTTACTTAGTAGGAGTGGGGGTATGGGACTTCACTTCTACATTGCACAAGTAGTTTTTGAAGGGGATTATGGTATGATTCTTATGCTATGGTAAGACATGAATGTACGTATGTATGATGAATGGATTGTTGTTAAGATATGACTTTCCTTATATATGTGGAATGAACATGATTATTCATTTATGTATGATTATGGATTATGATGAGGTCTTAAGTTGTTACGCGTTACTAAGTTGATTCTAAATGGATACTTAGTGAAGTTGGTAGTATGGGATGCCAACTATACATTGCACAAGTATGCTTTTAGGGTTACTAAGATGATGTTTCCACTATGTTATGAAGGTTTATGTGAAATGTGATATTATGACTTGTGTATGTATTTATATGCATAAATGGTCTTTTAACTTGACAAATGCATGATTTACACAAAAATATCCTTTTTAGCATATTTAAGGATTTTTATACATGTTTCCATACTTGGTGCTTTTGTACTAACCCCTTCTTTTCTACATCTCTTAAGAGTGTAGGTTTCGGCCGTTAAGGTGCACTTAGTCCATTCTTCAAGAAACTTGGATTGCTATCTCCAAGTTTGGTGAGTCCTCAAGTCCGAGGACGAGATGCTATCGATTTTAGTTCTATCTTTCTTTCTTTGTTAAAGACTATATTGTACTTCTTATGATGAGACTTTCTACTGATGTAAGGGCTAAGTCCCAACTTTCATATTCCTATGTTTAGATGGTGTAATGAGACAAGTCTAGATTCCTAATTTTCATATATAAAGGAAGTTGAACTTCTATTGTAAAAGTTTTAATTTTTTTGCATTATTCTTATGTATTCTGTAATGATGATACGTTAAGGGCTTGTATGAGACCCCTTCGGGGTCAAGTACGCCGTGTCACTCCTAGGGGAGTAGCCCGGGTCGTGACATGATGGCACTCTAAATCATCTATGTGATAGACGCCTCTAGTTGGGTGGCCCTCACATCAGTTGAATGGGCCAGGTGCCCCATCTTCAGGATTATAGCCTGAGTGATCCTAGAAGGCTGGGCAGAGGAAGAAGTGCTAGGAGCCTGGGAGGAAGGAGTACTTGAAGGTCCGAAAGCCGGAGTAGGTAAAGATGCCTTTACAGGTATAAAGGTAATGTCCACCTCAGAAGATATATATACCAGAGCTGCTCTCCTCTTGTCAGCCTCCTCTCGAGTGTATTCGCCTATATACACCTGATATCTGTGGATTATGAGGACTGACCTCAATATCTCTCGTCTCATCCCGGGGCACTCCAGCACGCCGGCACAACTTCGTTATCAAGACCGGGAATGGAAGGGAGGTCTGCCTCTGTTTGGCCCTCATTGCCATCTCCTGCTTCATAATAAGACCCATGTTGATGCTCTTCCTGGAAATGATTGACCCAAGGCAGGCCGCCTTAGGGTGGCAGAGGATAGACTCGTTCTGGCACGACATGATGGTGCTACTGATAAAGCCAAACCAGAAATGAGCGGCAATATTCAGGTTCTTTTTCTCGATGGGTACCCCTGCCTCGATCCACCTCGGGGTGGTATCGAAAATCAATGGCGCAAGCCAGCCCTTCAATTCATCCAGGGACTGAGTAGTAGGAAGGCCCTCATACGCCAGTGTAGCACCCAGAGCCTTATCAAGTACAATGTTAATGTAATCACTACTGCATCCGATTTCCTTCCCCCTAACCATGACCGACTTCACCGGTCTGAAGGCACTGGTCTTCTTCTTCCCTTGGGTACCAGCTCCCCGTATGCAGTATAAAACTCTCGGACCCATATAGGAATGTAGAGGCCTCTCGGCCTGGTGAACTGCTCGAACCTGTGGAAATGGAGGTTGTCCCTCACAGTGGAGTATCTACCCTGTAGGGCCTCCGTGGATAACAATTTCTCCTCGAGAATAGTCTGCAACACATCAACTTTTAATCTATTAAGGAGTTGGGGAGGAGGAAATATTGGTGGCACTGGAGCCACAGGAGGTGCCGGAGCTGGTACTCTGTCTGCCGAAGAAGAGGCAGCTGGAACTCTAGCTGAGTCAGGACGGAATCTAGCACGGATCTCCACTCTCCGGAACTGTAAGGGTTGGTCGTCCTCCGGTTCAGATAACATAGCTTGGGAGTTAATGTCTTCTCCCTCACTATTGAAGTTGTGCTCTGGAACCTCAAATAAGGGCCTATTGCCCTTGCCTTTTCCTCCTTCTGGAGGCTCTTGCCTTCCCTTTTTAGGAGGGTTGGCTCCTCCTTCATTTATAGTTATACCCCGTGCTCTTTTACGGGGCGGCATGTCAAGATTGGTCCTAGCCATATATGCAGAAAACATCAAAAGAGGTGAGAAACACTTCAAGCAAAATTTCAGAAGAAATAGCTGCAGACAGACTCGTCGAACTGGTCGGCGAGCTGCCAAATATCTTCGGCGAGCTGCCAAATATCTTTGGCGAGCCAGATTGGGCTCGCCGAAAGGATTAGCTCAAAATATCCTAGAAAATTTGGCATGTCGGCGATGGGAAGGCCCTTTTGGTGAGTCACCGACAGCCTTCGACGAGCAAGGAATGGCCCCCCGAAAGTTACAATGCATTTTTAGAGGTTAGAAACGCAGAAAAGGCGTTCAGGAGGGACTTTCGGCGAACTCAGGCTTCTCGCCGAAAGTTACAGAACCATACTCAAGATTAAGCATGAAATTAAAGGCGATAAAAGGGAATTCGGCGAACTTCTGAGTGGTTCGGCGAGCTCGACCCAGCTCGCTAAACGGCCCAACGTGCCTACTTTCAACCCCATTTCCCAAATTCAACCCCCGAAAAGAAAATCAAAGAAACACTCCTCTAATTAGACTAAGACCCATTACACCCATGCCTCTGGGATACTCAAACTTCTCCCGGTTTGGCCAAATTTGGCCATTTGATGACTTTTGCCCTTAAGAATGACGTCAACCGCTTCTTCATTGGGAAAATTAAGTCATTTGGCACATATGAGGGCTACTTAGACTTCACCCGGCTAGACCCAACAACATTTATACAACATTCATCAATTTTAGTCACTTTTAAGCACGAAAAGTTTTGGAATTTAATAACAAAGGCATTATAGGCATGATATTTGAATTAAAACAGGCATTCAAGCACACAAGCATAAAACAATGAATTCAGAGAGGCCCAGCACACATCACTAAGATAAAAATCAGTGCATAAGAGTAAAAATAGCTAAATAAAACTTGGGGTTTGGAAAACCAACCTTTGAAGCCGAATAAATATTTTGAAACGCTAGGCGGCAAAGAAATCCAACTCCGAACACAAACTTGATGACTAAGATGCAATAAAAACACAAAAATATATAATACTATAGTGCGGGTGTGATTTTGGAGAGTTGAAAAGTGAGGGAAAGTGAAGAGTTTTAACTTTTGAACCTTTGGCCTAAAAAACCATCCAGTTCTCGCCCATTCAGCGACATTAGTCTTGCTCGCCGACCCACTCGGCGACACGCCGAGTGGGTACTTACCTCGCCGAGTTTTACAGGACCTCCATCATATGTGGTGGTCCAAACGGTGAACTAAGTCGAGATTAACGACCTATTCAGCGATTCGCCAATCAGCTACTGGGCTCGCCGAGTTTTACAGACTCTAATTTTCAAAGTGCCTTGAGTCCAACGGCGGTTAGAGTTCGCTCGCCGACCTCTTCGGCGAGGCCCCCACTAGACTTTTGCTCGCCAATCAGCTCTTTTCAAACACATTCTACACTTCAACCTGCAAAATCATCACACGATTATTTCTAAAACAAAAATAAACTGATAAACACTTGGGTTGCCTCCAAAGAAGCACCTTAGTTAACGTCGTGTCACGACTTCCCCACTCAATATTGATTTGTGGGGTAGAGACGAGACAACACATGACCCATTTGGGTCTCCAGCAACTGAACAAATATGGAATGGGAAGCAGACATCTGATTCAGCAGTGAGCCATTCTCTTTTATTTCATTCAACACTTTGTCATGTTCTTCGACTTTGTGGAGAATGAGTGAGAGTATCTATTCTACTTGTCCACCCTAGTATTCCTTGGACTTTCTACGCTCATGAGGGGGAATGTACCGATCTTTATTTTTGTACGGTACCTCCAATTCCACAATCTACTTGGCCACAAGATCCAACTGAGTCAACAATGTGGCCAAAATCTGGTCCTTCTCAATCTCTTTGTAGGTCTTGGCCATGTGATCAAGGATCTGGGTTGCTATTGCATAGGGTAGTCGTGTGAGACCCTTCAAAGAAATTTGGTCAGCCACTCCTTTATTTTCTGGCCCAAGACCTCTATAGAAGCAATCCAGTAGCATGTTATCTGAGATTCCATAAGCTGAGCATTGCAGCAATAGTGACTTAAATCTCAACCACAACTCATAGATTGACTCGCCCTCCATTTGCCTGAAACTTAGGATGTTATCCCTAAGAATCATCATTTTCACAAGAGAGTGGTCCATTTGGTCATCATTACTACTAGAGATGCTCCTTTATTCTGTGCTAAACAACCAATACGAAAACCAAAACTAAAAGGTAAGTTGATTCAACTATGACTAACAAGAACAAAATTTAACTTAACAAAAAAATATCTTAACCAACACCACTCCCCAGCAGCGGCGCCATTTAGATTTCACGTATCAGGACACTTTACCCAATTCTCAGTGTCAAGATCGTTAGTAAGTACAATAACCCAACTAAATGAGTTGGGGTCGAGTCCCACAGCGAGTGGTATGTGTTTAAGATTCAATAGGAAAGTACGAATATGCTCAAGTCAATCATAGGAATAAACATTATAAAAAAAAACATAATTCAAATTAAGGGATGACACGAATGTCAGATAACAAGGGGGGTTTGTGATTGTAATTATCATCTACAGCAGCAGCAAATAAAATGAAGTAACAAATATTGAGACGGGTTCTTGGGATGTGATTCGATTATAGGCAAATATAGATAAATGGGTAATTGCAACTAATAGTAAATAGCTGTAAATTAGTGAATAAGCTAGACTTTAGTGGGGATAAACTTTCTCTCGAACAATTTACCCCGAATCAAGTTGATTTCTCTCGAGCACCAACAATCAAGCAATTAAAAACAGCGTACGCTTTAGTCCATTCACTCTATTGAGCTGAATGTGTGGAAAAGGATTTAGGATTCACTCTCTCGAGCTGAACCCATGACTCTAACGACCCGAGAGCACCCCTAGCCGTTACATGCGTATTCGACCTCTCGGAGGTCTTATACAAGGTTTAGCATTCATTCATCGCATAGATCATAAAAATCTCTAAGAATTTAAACTTTTTCAAATAAACCATAAGACTTCAAGAGTCATCAACATTTGAAAACATCAATACGCAATCGGAACTATTAAGTCTCTTTAGCCAATCTTAGACAAGAACTTAAAACGTACTAAGGGACACGGCCCTTTACAAATTGAAATGAAACTTAAGTGTCTATTACAACGATTAAGAAACTTATAAACATAGTCCTCGAATCTTGAGGACATACCAAAGACTTGGAAGAATGAAGCAATCCAAGCAACTTCAAAGCACAAACTCCTCCTAGTTACCACAACTTACACTTGTAGTAAAATAGAAGAAAGGGGTTAGTACAACACACGTACTAAGTATGAGGATATGCAAAACATGCTAAAAGGACATTTGTTTGGAAGTATGCTTTCATGCCATTTTGATAAAATCTTATGAACATCAACATAATAGGCACCTTACAAGTCATAACAAACAATACAAAGTCATATGCTTCACAATACCTCATGAACATACATAACC
>JAJOOO010027981.1:0-18540 GCA_029582685.1 Solanum piurae
GCAGAGGCGGAGCCAGAGTTTGGAGGTTTTAAATCAATTTTATTTGCGGGTTCACATGTTAATATACATATATTTATTTAATTTTCTAATACAAATATAGAATCTACGAAAAAGCTAGTGGGTTCGTCCGAACCCATAAACCCCCACCTAGCTCCGCCTCTGGGGTTGAGGGTTGAGAGAGTACGTTAGTTGACAATGATTATAAGTAGGAACTTACTAGAAATAATAGATCCAAATCCAATTGGAATATATATGTGTAATTTCAACAGGTACTTAAAATAAATTAAGCATGCTAGATGAACAGAAAATTGTCTTCAACTAAGGTAGAATAGAAAATGAATATGTTGCTGAAACCAGTGGCAAGACAATTTTTCATTATTTTCAATTATTCCTTTTTTTAAAAATTATATTTCTTTGACTCTTATGATTATTATGCATAATTGATATTGTTAATCTTTTAATAAGTTGACTAAGTATTTCACTAAGTAAACCCCTAAAGTGAGGCAAGTCACAAATTTCCGTCAAGGGACAAAAAACATGAAATCTAGTTTGCAGGATATGAAAGCTACTTCGATATTTTCATATCATTATTTTAATATCTAACATCCCAAAAATAAGGGAAGAAAAATGGTGACAATAAGAAATTACCCTAACAATAATAGTTGAAATAGCAGAAAAATTGGACATCGACAGATTCAAGATTTAAAATTTATGAATTCTGAATGATCTCAAGTGTCAATCGAACTTAAACTCTTATAGAGGAAGGCAATAAAGCTTAAAACATGTTTCATTTCTACTCTTGAACTAAGAGAGCTAATTTTGTTACGAAATTTTCAATAAATAATTTTTATATATTTAATAAATTTCTCAATATAAATGTAAGATCTACACAAAAATTACCGATTCCCAA
Organism: Solanum piurae; assembly: GCA_029582685.1. Lineage (NCBI taxonomy): Eukaryota > Viridiplantae > Streptophyta > Magnoliopsida > Solanales > Solanaceae > Solanum > Solanum piurae. The sequence continues at coordinate 911 of JAJOOO010027981.1, forward strand.
AAACTCGTATCCGATATCCTAGATCCTTTCATGTTAGGACAAATGAAAAAGAAAGTATACATCTGGAATTAAACTTGTATCTATTATGTTAGAAACCTCTCGATACGACTAAACTGAAAATGTTTGTAGTGAACCGTGTTGGTAAAATATTTTACTAAGGAACCGTTTGGTATGAGTGATAATTTCGGAATTAATTTAGGATGAGTTTATCTCATGTTTGATTGCAACAAAATCACAGAATAACTTACTCTCTCTGTCCAACAATAGTTGTCCACCATTGACTTGATACAAGGATTAAGAAGCAGTAAATGATATGAGTAATTTTACCAAATCACCTTTATTAAATATATGTCATATAAACATTGAAAAAAATGAAAAGTATTTAACAACAAGGGTAAAACAGACACAACAAGGTAAATTAATCATTGATTTTATAAATTAGACAATAATTATTGGACATCCAAAATAGTATAGTTGACAAGTAAAGATAAACAAAGTAGGTATTTCGAAATTGTTATATTATTTGTATCCCACATTAAAAGATGAAATAACAATTCTGAAATAATTAATCTTGAGAAAATTTATTTCCGACTAAACAAGCCCTAAAGAGTTATAGTTAGGATTTAATATAGGAGAATGGGGAGAGGAAACATTTGAAAGAGTCCATTACATGCAAAAGGGAAGTGAATCAAAGAAAAGCTTCCACACTTGACACTCCACATACTTGTTTTGGACATTAAAGGCCAAATCCAGGAATCTATTTTTTTTTCTCTTTTACTTTCATAATTTTCTTGTTTCTCAAATCATTTTACTCCTTTTTTACTACAAAACTCAGCATACTCCATCATCACACTTTAAAGAGTTGAATCATTATTATTTATTTCTTTTTCCCTACATAATAAACCTTCAAAGTTTTTTTTTTTGTGACCCATATTGTCTCCTTTGGTTGAGTAACAAAAGAAGGTTCCATTCTTTTCTTTCTTCTGCCTTACAGCTACTTGTTGTTCTTTTTTACTTTTTGTGACTATTCGAAAGTGTCTTCAAATTTTACTAATGATGAAAATCAGTGACGGATCCAAAATTTTTAATAAAAAGATTTAAAATCTGAAGAAGTAAACACGAACTAATCAAAGAGAATTTGATATTTACTATATATATATATATATATAATTAATTTTAATCATATATAAATAATAATATTTTTCTATGAAAGGAGATTTGGATGAACCCGACAATAGGTTGGCTCCGCCCGGTTTAAATTGAATTACACCAAATCCATTAAAAAAAGTGGTGTATTTATTGATCAATAAAAATAGGACACAATACAAACTTGTCCCTTTCCAAAGAAGAAAAATCATGTTTCATTAATCCTCTTTTCCTTTAAAATTTTCTAAATTATTCAGACTCTTCAAAAATATTATCATATCCATGTCAGATTTTAAAAATACATTATATTAAAAAGATCCGCACCACACGCTCAATAACATTTTTAAAGAGTCTAAACAAGACGGAGTCTCACCAACTGCATCATCATAGAAAATTACACATCATCAAGAAAAAGTAATAAACCCCAAGGAAATCTTAAAAGGAAAAAAGATTAATAGAGAGAAGAAAATTAAATTAAATAAAAACCAACAAAAGATACAACCAACAACTACAGATTTTTTTTCCCCTACTTGTATTTCTTTTTTTTTTTCTTTTAATTTTTATTTTTTTAAATTTTATCTATGGCTGCAGAAATCCAAAAGTTTCTTCCTTCCTTCAACAATTTCATCAAAAAAATCATCTAATTGTCCAATAATATTCTCAGTACCATTTTTCAAAACCCCATAATACCCTTTCAAATTCTCAACTCTCTCTCTTATAATCCCATTTTCACATTTGTTCTCCAATTCTCCTCTAAGTTCATCCATGGCTGCTTTTGATCTCCTAAATTCATACAACAAAATCGATTGCCTCCCCGAATTCATCTGATTAATCTGAGAACCTATTCGTTGTTGTAATCTTGAGGTTGAGATCATGAAATTTGAACCAAAGAACAAACACCCTGTTTCTGATCTTGAAAAATCAGAGGAAGATGATTCAGGCCAGCAATAGACTAATCCATGAAGCAAAATCATTAGCAAGACTGAACTAACATTTCTCATTGCATAAAGTACTCCTCTGAATCCATTAAATCCATTTAGCTTTGATTCTACTGAAACAATTTCATCAAATCTTAATGAAAGTGGCTCAATTCTTGTTTCCATTAATGCTCTGTTTTCTTCTTCTAATCCAATTGCTTCTCTTCTACACCCTGTTATTGCTCTACTCACCTGTTTTGTAAATCAACAAAACCATAGAAAATGGTCACTTAACGAATACTAATTATTATCTCAGAAAGTTAAATCAGACATAATAACTATTAGTTAATTGATCATACGAGAAATCAATACTGTTAATTTCTCAAATGGTCATTTAACTCAAAAAGTTACTTTTCTCAAATTTCAAGTGACTTTATGAGATAATAACTATTGGTTAACTGGCGATATGAGAAATCAACTCTTAAAAAAAGTGTTATTTTTCAAATTGTCAGTTAACTTAGAAAGTTAGTGACTTTTTGAAATAATAACTATTAATTGAATGACGATATGAGAAATCAATAAGGGAAATGAAATGAAATTTATACTCCACCTGTCTAGATAATTGTGGGGTAAGATGTTGATGATTATCAAGAGAAGAAATGACATTAAAACCAGAAGAATAGTAATTCTCCAATCCAGAAATACCAGTCTTAAGAACATGACAAACTTCCCAAAGCTTAGAACTTTCATCCATATATTCATCAAGCCACTTTTCACCAACAGGCAAATGAAGTTTTTGAACAAGAAGTGTTAATTGTGTATGAAAAGATCTTAAAAGGGAAAGTACCCTTTGAAGGAATTGAATAGACATGAAATTATTAGAGAGAAAAACTCTTTCAAGATCATCAATACCTCTTGTTAAAAAAGTGTAGAAACCATTAACAGAGTTTGTAGAAGAAGGATCCATTTTTTAATTTTAAAACTTTGAGAGAAAGAGGGGAGAAAAAAAGTTAACAAAAGAGTTATATTTATATTGTTGAAGAATGGAAAAAGAAAGAGAATGTTTCTTAGAAGCTCATGTTTCTAAGGTAAATTTTTTTTTTTAAAAAAAGATTGTTGGGAGCAATGATGAGTGTTTCCTTTAGAGGGGAAATGATGATTCTTAATCTGCCATTTTCAATGTTTAATGGGCAGAAAGGAAGCTAAAGAAAAAAAAAACTTTATTTTTTGTCAAGAAATAATAATAATAATAATAATAATTTTTTCTATTAAAACAAACAAAGTGTGATAGAATGAAATAAGGGGAAAAAAACTTTACATGAAACTATCATGAACTTATTTAGCTCTCTTCCAATTTCTTCCTTTTCCTCCCCTTCTTTTGTGCTCTTTATTATCTTTCTTTTTAAAATAAAATAAAAAATCTTTATGGATGGTATAGGTATAATATAAACAATAATATGTTTATGGGGTAGGGGGTAGAGAAGAAAGGGTGGGAGTTAGCCTTAGTGGTTTGTCTTTAATCTTTGATTTAAACTATATTATATTTGTCCATTTACATAAAATAATCAACTATAATAAGAGTTCAAGTTATATATATTGGTGAAGAAAAAGAAAATTTAAAGTACAAGGAATTCATAATAAAACTTGCTTGGCTTAGAGACACGTTAATACTATTTTTTGGAGATAATTGGAGTTTCTCTTACGAGCAAGCGAGCGAAAAAGTAACAATTCTATCTTCGGAATTCAATTAAGCCACAAAATTAGTAGCATTCAAGAATGTTGCTCTTCTATTCTTGAATTGGTGATTTCACCTTTTGATTAATGTCTCACAAATAATTTTTAAGGAAAAATAGTTTTTTTTTTGTAGTGCTTGTCATTCAACTAAAAGAAACTCTATTTATAGTACAAAAAAATTTGAAAGAGAAGATTTTTAATTAAATTATATTTATTATAGATTCATGAATTTAAAAGAAAAATGTATCTACCAGAAAACTTAAAACCTAAAATTAAAATTAAAATGAATATTACAATTCACAATCATGTATTTTGTATATTTTCAAAAACTTTTACCGAATAAATGTGTTTCAAAATTAATTGAAACAATAACTCTTACGAGATATTCTACAACTAATGACATAAAAAAAAAGGTTAAAGAATCTCAGCTGATGGGATGGCATATTGTTAGGCAGAAACAAAAGTAACAAAAGATCCTGAAAGGTAAAATATTCATTTGTGATATGGTGATTTGAAAGATAAAATATTCAATTATGATATGGTGAATAAATTCAAGCATTCGAATTAGTAGATACACAACAATAGGCATCTACTTTTTTTTGTTTTTTACAATTTATTTTAATTTTGATATTGATTCCAGAACTTATAAGTGATAATCTCAACATAATGGACTATCAAAAGAGGGATCAGGCTCTTTAGTTTTGGAATAAAATAAAAAATTCAACTAAATAGACAGTGAACCCATTCAGAGACTCGAAGAAATATATAAGGAATTTTAAAGCCACCACATGATTACTTTTACATTTGGTAACAAATAATTTATTTTATTTTCAATAATATAAATTCTATATTTTATATTTTAAGAAGACTTATATATATCTTTTAAAATAATTGGATAATATATACTTTTTATGTTCGTTTTTATTTATCCATTATACTAAAAATAGTTGTCTAACAATACTTGTTCAGTTTGAAAAATCAAGAGATAATTTATCATTTTATGTCTGTTTTACCCTTGCTATTAAATATTATTCAACATTTAATATATTTTTCGAGAAAATGGTCAAAAGCCCCCTAATCTATTAGTCAATTCTCAATTACACACCAATACTTTACGGTGGTCCTATTACCCCTGAACCTTTTATTTTTGATATTTTGTAACCCTTAAACGCTGACATGTCCAAGAAGGTGAATACACCTCCCTTAGGTTCGTAAGGATGCATCTAAAACACATTATCTGCATTTTGAAAACCACGTGTAAGTCCAAATCAGCCTAAAATTAAGTCTTTCAATTGCAACTTGAATTTCTACGCCTTTTTTCTCCCACAAATCTTCCATCTTCTTCCTTTATTCTGCCATTTTAAAAGCTTGAAGCTTGGGAACAGTTGTCTTCAATTTCAAAGCTTCATGGTAACTTTCATTTCAAACCTTGAACCTCTAGGATTTCTAATCTTCTGTAAAAAAAAAATAATCAGATTTGAGGTTCAAATTTATTTTCCTCACTCATAAATATAGAATTACAAGGTCAATGAGATCTAGCTATGAAGTTTGAAATTTCTTCTCCATGTGCCAATGCCCAAAAATAAGTTATTTTTTTCTTCAATTCATAAATATAGAACCACAAGTATGTACATCCATTCTTTTCACCTTTCTCCAACAAGGAGAATCATGAATTTAACCTAATTAAAAGGAAAAAGTTAAAAAAGTGGGTCCACTAAATCTAAAATAAATATAAATAGGAAAACAAAATTGAAGGAAATGGACCCGCGTAGCGCGTGTGTACAAACATTTGGGTATATCTGGGTAATAACAAAAGATGAGCGTTTAAGGGTTACAAAATATCGAAAATAAAAGGTTCAGGGGGTAATAGGACCCCCGTGAAGTTTAGGTGTGTAGTTGAGAATTGGCTAATAGGTTGAGGGGTCATTTGGCCATTTTCTCTATATTTTTCAAAACCTTACATATATTCAAAGAGTAATATAGTAATATTACTTTTATTATTTATTATTTGTCAAATTAATAATGGACAATTATTATTTTACTGATAAAATATTGTTTTCTCAATGAACAACTAATGTAGCACATTGATATTCATTCTTTCTTGGATTTGGTCATATTGGTAATGAAGTTCTTTTGATTTGAGTGCTTTGTTTGGCTTCTTCTTTCCTTTTTTTCTTCCTCGAGCAGCTGACTTTGTTTCCTCTACTTCCCCTCTAATCTCTATCCTATTGAAATTTGTAAAAATCTTAAAATTTTACATTCCTCTTTTTCCTTTTTCATGTTCCTTTTAAGGGGATTTAGGAAATAATGATGTGTCTTCTTTGTAACCTTGTACTATGCAAAAACTCATTCTTTTTAGGCATAATTAACTACACCCCATCAACTTCCCAAGATAATTCATCCCACATAAATTCAACTTAATTGAGTACTTCCTCAAGTCCAATATAAATGAATTGTTGAGGAGTGATATATTCTTTAAAAAGATATTTAAAGACACTAATTAATTTTCTTTTTGTTAATATTACTCTTTTGAATCTTCCAAAACTCTTTTTATTAGTAGAGATAGTCATTATTTGGGATTTACAAGTAGTTAAACATTCTATTAAAGAGAAGGATAATTCTGTCTTTAACTTTGAAAAAATCACACACACACATATATATAAATACAGAACTTGTATATACATACCTTGTGTGTATATTGGCAAGCAAAACATACAAACGGGCAAGCGAAATATACAAACTGCAACCTCCATAACAAACAAAACTATAATTATGGAGCGCAATTACTGAAACTATAGTCACAGAGTCTTAATATGCCTAAAATTTTCTCATTAATTAAAGAGCAACTTTCACATATAGTAAACACAAAATTCATATTTGTATGTTATAGCAAAATTTGCATAATTGCGCTCCATAGCAAACATATATATGTATAATTCGCTATACATATACAAAAAAAAACAATTGTATAATTCACTATACATATACAAAGAAAGTAGTTGTATAATTCGCTATACATATACAAAAAATAATAATTGTATAATTCGCTATACATATACAAAGAAAGTAGTTGTATAATTCGCTATACATATACACAAGAAAACAGTTGTATACAAAAGATCAATTGTATAATCTGTGTATGTATAAAACGAGAAAGAGAGAAAGGCAAAAGAAAACTGGGCAGAGAAATATTTGTATTGTATAATTATAAGTGTATAGGACGAAGATATATGTATTTGCATGTGTATATACAATTTTCTCTCGCTTTATACAAACAGAAGCACAATTTATACATTTCGTTTCTGTTTATATAAGCGAGAGAGGCGAGGGTGGCGAGCGAGATCTGGGAGAGGGGAGAGAGAGGAACGAAAATATATGTATATATACAATTTCCTCTCGCTTTATACAAACACAAACGCATTTTATACATTTATGTTTGTATAAAAACGAGAGAGGCGAGCGAGACTGCCACCAAACGAGAGTGGCGAGCGAGATTCCCCCAGGGAGAGTGGCGAAAATAGCAATAGTTTGCTATATGGTACAATTAATTCAAAGTATATTTATAGCATTTAATTTGAATTAATAGTTTGCTATTATATACAATTTTCCCTTAATGAAATACTAAAATTTAAACAAATATATGATTTAGAACTCATCATTTTAAAAATTAGATGAATTCAAATTCAATCTAAGAACTTTAAAGATGATATTGACTCAAATTTAGATTATGGATCCACTTTTGACCCTACAATAAGAAAATGTTAGCAAATGAAATAAAAACGAAAAGAAAAATCAAGACATGGAATTTTAGAATTACTAAATCAAGAATGAATATATGTAACACTTCAAAAATAAATGGATAACTATTTTTAATAAACGATTCTTGTTATGAAAAGTTGTACATCATGTAAAGCAATTAGTACACCATTTTGGTCATAGAAATTTCAAAAATATTCATGCATTAGAAATGTTGCTTCTAAATATTTTGTTTGATCTGCCAGATGTAGCTTTAGTTACCTTTTTTAAGAAAAGAAAATTCAAAAGCTGATTAAAAAAATCGATATTCTGAAGCTGATAAGTAGAATTTAATCTCAAAAATGAAGTTTCACTTGACGGGGATTTTATTACTTTGAAGAAAAGAAGGTTTACTTCTTGGTAAGTTTAATTAATTTGATGAAAAATAAAGTAATGAAGAATAGGTTCTCTGAATTAAAAATTTAATATGGTGGTACAATGTATAATTGCTCCCTTGGCACCTTACAATGAACAAACCCACATGATGTTTGAAGTAGTCCATTTGATTAACTGGCCCTTGGGACCCATCAATAAGTTTTTTTAAAGTTTTTTTTTTTTTTGATATCGTAGTTATTGTGTATTTGTTCTGCATTTCTTATTATAAATGAGTTTTTCTTTTAAGTCTTCATATTTGGCTAATCTTTTTCTTACAAGAAAACGTTTAGGACAATAAATAGAAGTTCATTCCTTCTAATATAATAGCATTTACAATATAATCCTAGGGGCATCGATAGTGTTGTCTAGGAGGAGAATTTGTGGGACACAAGTGATACGTTATTACTTGTGTGAATCTCTTTCTATTTCGAGTGAATTAGGTGAGGTTATTTCTCTCTATATTTTGTACTCTCATATTTATATAGTGGATTGCTCATCTCCTTTGTGGATGTAGACCGATTGACCGAACCACGTTAAATATTTGTGTCTTTGGGTATATTTATCATTTGTCTTCTTACTCGTGATTTATCAAAGTTTGCTTTGTTAGCTTCCGCATGACACCTAATTATTTCGATCCTAACACTAGTTCCATCTTTTATTTGTTCAAAATTTATTTGATATTGCTAGGTTGGTATAAATCGAATCCATGACCTAGCAAGCACTCAATATTTTCTCACTTTATTCTGTTGAAAAAGAAACTAAGTTGACCTAAGCATTACTTAAATCATTATTTTTTTTTTAAAAAACTTATATCAATATTACGCCTAGATAAGCATTACTTAAATCAAAATAAAGCTTATATAAATATTACCCTAATCACTACTCCATAAGGTAACTATGAAAGAGAACTTTTTGAAAATAAAAAGGAAATTACATTTTCAAAGGAATAACACAAAATTTGATTATTCTTTTGATAGAAAAAAAACTCAAATAAATGTATATTTATGTCATATGTTAAAAATTTGGTCCATTTATGTCATTTTCGTTTGAGAAAATGCTCATTTATGTCATTTTCGTTTGAGAAAATACTCATTCATGTCATTTTCGTTCGAGAAAAATGACCATTTATGCCATTATTGTTAACTGAAACAATATAAATGAGTCAAATTTTTAACTAATGACATAGATGAATTTTTTCTTAAAATTCATTTTTTTTGTTTAAAGCTTTATTTATGGCTAATAAGTGCATAGACTAAACGATATATAGTAGAAGTGGCTAAGGTGGTTAGGGTGGGACCAGAAAATCTTCACAAAGTATATTGAGGTTGATATATTATTTAATTATTTTTTCTTTTATAAATGTAATGTTTAATTGGGAATACTAAAAATAATAATACTACTTTAATAAATAGACAAAATAGGTGCTCGTGGGTTTTTGGAGAATGTGATATATAGTTGACATAGTTTGGAGGATGTTGGTCTTTTGAGATATTATTGGAAAGTGAATTAAGAACAATGGTCCATTATTTAAGGCCATTCATTTGGGTTTTGTTGGGCAGACCACACACATCTAATTATACCATAGGATGAGATTGTCCTTTCACTCTTCTTAATATACTCAGAAGTGGAGTCATAATTAAGTGTTAGTGTGAATAATATTTTCATGATCCCTTTCTTACTTCCGAGTCATTAATTAATTTTGTTAGGGGATTTACATGTTAATATACATCTATATTTATTTAATTAATTTTTTAAATATAAATACATGGTCTAGAAAAAACCTACCGGATTCTTAAGAACCCACGAACATTTACTTAACTTCGGGAGCGAAAATATATTTGGATAAAGAAACTGAAGTTGAATAATTAAGGCCTAATTATAGCTATTCAATATCACTAAGAAAATATATTCGAACAATTTTCTGAATTATAAAGGTTAAGATTTCTATAAAAAAATATTAGTGTATATGTCACTGGGTATAAATTGTGGTAGAAGATAAATAGTAGTTCTTTTAACTTGTATGACCATTATTTCTTGTAACTCTCATGATCATTAGTTTCTTGCGACTCATATAGTTTCTTATAACTTATATGACATCTATCACATTTATCTATCCACATTACTACCCCACATCCTACGCATTGATTACATGAAAGACTTCTTCACCTATAAATAATGATGTATATTATTCCTTTGTGTAGGGTAGGAGATGAAATATGTTAAGTGCGAATAAATTTTGTAGTGTACAGTAGTGAAAAAGAGAGTTAAGACAAAAAATATATTCTAAAGTGTTCAACTATATTTACTATATAAAAGAGAATAATTATAAGTTGAGGAAGACATTCCTTTTGTGGAGCTTTGAACTCTTCAACTAATCCGGAGTTGCTTGAGTTGTACACGTTGTTAGGATGTTGTATCATGGAGGGGGACAAGTACTCAAGAGTGATAATGTTAGATCGGTGTAGAATATGCACAGTGCATAAGTTTAAATCTCTCTTTAAAGAGAGCAAGATATCTGCTAGCTATAATCTAATCAATTTATTCTCTATACATCATAAGCACTCTATACTTATCACAATTCTCTCTCAAGCAATCACGATAATTTTACTAGAAGTATTCTTTCAAACTATCTTACTAGCAAGAATACATCGTATAAAAAATTTCAAACGATTCAATTAGATAAAAACATAACAAAGAATACATCTTATAAAAAATTTCATCGAACCAAATTATTATATTATAAAAGTGATAACTAACTCTTTGATCATGTTTATCCATACATCACGATAGTGACACAGCTTATTTAATCTTAGCCAATGTCCAGGCTGGACCCTATGTTGTAAATATGGTGCATCTAGTTTATATAAGTGTCTATAGGTGCTTCTGAGTTAAAGCTACACCCATCACAATTTCTTTTTCTATTTGTTTTTATAAGTTTTTCATTTAATGTTTGGTATTCATATTAGAGCCTAATTAAATTCGTAATCGCCTAGAAAAATTTCATATTGAAGGGTAAAACTCTCCTTAATAAAGACGATTCAATATCCAGAGAAACTCTGTATGACTATTTATCATGATGCATACACAACTTAGGAATATTTAGAAATCTCTAGTTTGGTTCACTTGATCACAATTAAGGTGTTCGGTACCGATCACACAACTTTAATTTTGTATCAATAAAATCACTTAATCAATTTTGTGGATATAGGACAAAAGGGACAAGAGATTCTTTCCTGTGTTCTTACACTTTTTGTAAATTAGATCAAAGTAGTGAGAATACTAATTTTAAACTCTCCCCTCTTTTCTCTACTTCTAAATTCATACAATATTATAATTCTTTTTTTAATTTGTTCAATATATATATATATATATATATATATGGTGTTGCCCAAATAAGGGATTATGGCAGGTTATTTTTCATTTCTTAGGAATAAGTACAAATTTAATGCATAGACCAATGTAATTTATACCTATATCTAGTGTGATAGTATTTTCACGTCCTCTTCCTTACTGTTGAGTCGTTTTATGTTCCCCATATATATATATATATATCTTCTTCTTTTTTATATAAATATAGAATTTACGAAAAAATTAATGGATTTGTCTGAACCTCTGAAGCCCCACTTAGCTCCGCCCGTGCATAAAATCTATTGACAAGTATGTCATTTTGTTTTTTCTAAAAAAAATTCAGAAAAGATCATGTTTGCAGAATTAATAAAACAAATGAGTATACCTTAACAAAGATAAATTAGATGTATCACAATTTTTTTAATAAAATAATAAGCAGGTTAAAAAACTATTACAAAAAATCAAATAAAAAGAGTAAGTATAGTATCCTAAATATCAAGGGAGGTTAATGTTAACAAAATCAAACCTAAGAAAATAATAGATCTGATTTGAAAAGTTTTCTGTTGAAATAAATTTTCTTGATAATTCATTCACTATGGATGATTGAAAGGATTGATTAATTTCCAAATATAATAATGGGTGCCAACGAAAGAGTGGTTAGATTGTTTAATCTAAAGTTGACTGAGTTTTAAGTTTCATAACAAAGAATATTATATACATCATGAAATATATCCTAAAAAAAAAAAACATTCTTGTTATTTTTCTTTCTAATTTTTTTTTATGAAAGTGAAATTTTAGATTTTTCGGATAAAGATAGTTGGGATTAAGAGTCTGAAATTGTGGTTGGGAGGTCAAAATATATTATTATTATTTTTAGAAGGAAACACTTTTTTTTTGAAAAATTAAGTGTTTAACAAATTCTTAAAACTGTTTTTAAATGAAAGCAGAAAAAATTCTGCATAAAAAAAAAAAAACAGAAGATTTTTTTAATTATTTTTTTGAAGACTTGTATACATGTTTATCAATATATCTCTTATATCAATTAATTAATATATCTCATAAGTTTGGTTAAGTTTCATTCAAGAATTTTATTTTTTATTTTTATATGAATTATTAATTTTAAGTTTTTATATTATTATTTATATTTTATATATTATTTTACATATTATTTTACAAAATTAGAAATAAAGGTAAGAACAATATTATTGAAGGATTAAAAAAAAGAGAAAATAACAACTAAAGATTTCAGCTCTCCCAAAAAAAGTAACAAATGGAGTAACAAATTTTTATTTTCTTAATTTACGTATTATTTTATTTTAATTTGAATTGTTTTAAACTTTAGAGTGTTATAACAAAATAGAAAAGGATAATGGCTAAAGATTGAATTAAAAAAAAAATAGGTAACAAATAACAAAAAGATTCCTCTTTTCGGTATTTTTCAACAATACTTATCTATGTATAATATTGATGAAAATTTGAATGTATATATGTTAATTAATTAAATAAAAACGTAATTAAAGTTTTTGTATTAAATGTTTAAGATAGTTTCTCTCTGTAAAATAATTTTAATATTAAAAGTGCATTAATACTTGTCCTGTTTCATAATTTGACACTCAAAAATATTTTCTTAAAAAAAATTAGTCAAACACAAATTGCTTATCAAAAGTACTTTTCAAATAAATTTGTCAAACACAAATTACTATTTTTTGAAAAACACTTTTCTGGAAAAAAAAACTATTTTAAAAAAGCGTTTATAGAAATAAACCACTTTTAACAGCAATGTCAAGCATGCTCTCTAAGTTTTAGACATGTTACTATAGCTATATTTATTTAAGGTTTAATATTTTTCTAAAATATAAAAAATTACTTTTTAAAAAAAATAATTTCCTTAATAAAATATTGAATTAATATGACATCATTGAAACGACATGGGCAGTGATATACTTGATTAAAATATTTAATTCTAAGTATATTTTACTTTCCCTGCTTTCAACTCCAAATTCAAGATTTACTCCCCACAAGGTCTTAAATTATATAATTTTCACTGTTTTTTTTATAAATATTTTGTAAGTAAAATAATTATTACTAATATTTTTTTTTATATAGAGTTATTGAATCGGCAATATTTATTTACCTCAAGTGTTTAACTAAACAATTCACTATGAGAATCAGCAAAATCAATGTAAAAATGCATATCACTTATTCATAGTATAACTACTAAAAAACATTTATACAAGACATTCGATACAGATAAATTTTTACCTCCTGAATTCAATTTGAAAGGTAGTTTTTACTTTTTATTAGTAACCAATTTGGCTAAATACCTCAAAAAAAATCACTTTTAACCTAGAAGAAACTTAGCCAACTATAAATCAACAAGATATAAAAGACTGGAAAAAAAGGAAAAGGGAAAAGCATGACCCAAAGAAAAGAATCACCAACCACCATACAATATATTAGATATCATGTCCCCATACTAATAATTTCTGTCAACTCACACAACTTTTCATTTTGTGTCTTTATTTGTTTCCAGTTTTTTTTTATTATTTAATTCCATGCATGGTGGCCTAAACTATTATAAAAGCAAAAAAAAAAAAAAAAAAAAGTCAGGAAGAAAAAGAACCATAAGGTATATCAAAAAAAAAAAAAACATAGCATAAGGTATAACGTATATATTTGTGCAAAAAAACTTGGAAAAATTAAGCAGAATTGGCGAGAGTAAACAAAAAACAAAGAGACAACTATTAATTAACTGATAATTACTTACTCCCTCCATCCACTTTTATTTATTATTTACTCTTTTCGAAAGTCAATTTGACTAATTTTACAAGTTAAATTAGATTACATTAATTTGATATTTTAAACAAAAAAATTCAGATATTCAAAAATTATAAGAAAAGTACTATAAGTTGCAATCTTTTGCATATCAATATGATGAAAAAATACATCATAAAATGTTAGTCAAAGTTTTTATAGTTTGACTCTAAAGAAGAAAACTATAACAATTAAAAGTGGACAGAAGTAGTATATGCAGGGGCAAAGGGGTGTCAAGTGACACCCCTTCGCCGGAAAATTACATTGTAGGTAGAGGTCAAATTTAGGTTTAATAAATATATATATAAGTATTGACACTTATTGATACAAGTAAAAGGTTTAGTCTGGTGGTTAAGGGGTTGCAAAAACTCCTTGAGGTTGTGTTTAAGCCCCACTAGGCACATATTATAATTACGTTTTTTTCTTCCTTTAACCATTGACACCCCTTTATGAAAATTATGCGTCCGCCACTGAGTATATGAATAGATACATGTTATCAGGATGAAGTAAAAGATGATTTGACAAGAGAAGTATCTGTGAATATTTCATTGATCAGAGACCGATCGATTAACTTGATCTCGTCTCATTATCGGATTGATTGGATGGTCATTATGGGGGGAAAGTGGGACTCGTAGCCCAAAATTACGAAAGGAGAATAAAAAGGATTTGTATCTAAAAGCACAAAAAGGACAGATACACAAAATATATGTGTATGAGATCCTACAAATTACAAAGGAATATTAGCTTATACGCATAACAATATTTTCAGGTGGACCATTCCCATTAGGCTAGTACTTTAGGGATTTGGAATGAATTTCCTAGAAAATAAGTGATTTTTTAACATATTTTTAAATATTTGATAACTAAATAATTTATTTTTAATTATTCAAAAATATTTATAAATAATTTAAACAAATATTATGATATAGTGAACAATATGGAGAATGAGCTCTGTGGGGAGGGGTGGGAGGTGAATCTAGCCGTTGATTTTTAACTTTATCCCATCGAGACTATGAAGTCTAAAAAGGGGGAAATTAGTAAATTACAGTCTAATGTCTTTGGATTTTCAAGTTTATAAATTATGTACATAGTAAATAGATAATGTATATTTTATATTAAAATACATATACGATACATGTAATATATGTATATATATATTATATATAGAACATATATACCTATAATATATAAATAATGTATACCTCGACCATGTTGATAAATTAAATGACCGATGTATCCATTTTACATAAGTTTTCCATTAGTTTATCTATCGCCTTCTTTCATAACATGGTCATTATTACCGACCTTCATATATATGTTTCTCTTGGGTAGGTGGGTGTTGGGGGTAAGAGAAGAAGGGGACAATGCGGAGTAGCATTTACAAAACTTATTTTCCTACTTTTTATATATAGTTATTTTTCTAATTTTTAAGAAATTTGTTTTCTTACAAAAATATTGTTTAAAGTATTTTGATCAAGTGCCACTACCACCACAACCACCACCCACAAGCACCATCCTCAGTTACAACCTAAGTTGTTGGCAACTATTACCAATAATTATCACTATTACTAGCAACTATTTACGATCATCACCACCATATCAATCACCGTTACCACAACAATCACCAATTACTACCGATAATCAACACCATCAATCACCGCCATGTATCGTCAACTATTTACCATCATTTTTAACTATCACTATCATTCACCATTACTATCAGTCTATCACCAACCACAACCAACTACCACCATATCAACCTCCACTGCCAACTATCACCACCACTAGCTACTACCCACGACACCACTAAAAGTCAACCCGTCTCCAATTGATACCAACAATCACCATTGCTAGCTATCACCATCATCAACCGTCATAAAATGTTTTTAACACTTTTAAAACAGTCTTAATTATTTAATATTTAGATCTTAATACAACATCTTAATTTTGAGATACCTATTCAAATTCAGACATCTAAATTTTAATATGTATCTTAGTACTCAAATTCTATATATCTTATCCTCATTATAGATTGTCTTTGGTAATGAGAAAATTAGAAAGGATCAACCATATGCCTACTCCCTCTTGTATGGTAGAGATAAGGTAACCATATTAAGAAATAGCCTTTAATTGGAGCAACAAGACTTGGAAATGATGATATACTAAGGCCACAAAAGAAATGGCACTTGCTCAATCCCCCACCACATTACTATTCTTTGACTAACACAAAATAAATATAAGTCCCATATTGTTACTCTATTTTTCTTCCTAATTTTTAACTATAGGAAAAGGCCAACTTTAAGATTCCTTCCCACTATGTGTACCCTTTAGTCCCCCACCCCCTATAAATTATAATCCATCCCTAAAAGAAGGAACTTCTAAAAAGATACAGATCACTTATCTTTAACAAGCCAAACAGCATTAATAGTAATATAGTACCACTTGTAGTTGTAGGCTTTAAATAGGTATCAAAAGTGAGATATACCTAGACCCTAGGAGTACTTTAGTTGAAATTGAAATAAAATAAAATATTTGAACATGAAATTAGAAGTAAAAGTTAAATTTGAATATAAAATTTACT
This sequence comes from Solanum piurae, assembly GCA_029582685.1. Lineage (NCBI taxonomy): Eukaryota > Viridiplantae > Streptophyta > Magnoliopsida > Solanales > Solanaceae > Solanum > Solanum piurae. The sequence goes on from JAJOOO010027981.1 coordinate 17,621, forward strand.
TTGGAAAAAAGTCATGAAAATTTAAAATCGTTATTTCATGTGAAATACTTTTCAAATCAGTATATCAATGTTTCGTACGTACTGCATACGCTTTAGATGTAAAAGTTTGGGCAATGCCACTTGTTGTTACACGAATGGTTGAATTGTTGAAACTATATCATCCACTCTTGGTGCTAGAACAACATTTACACACATGTTTGTACATCATGAAAATTGTGATGAGAAAAAAAGTATGTCATATAAATTATGATAGGTAGCATATTGTTGAACTTAAATGAGAAAGGCATATGTACCAACACAATTACACAACTACTTGAAATAGTTTGTCTCAAATCCATTAGATGTCTAGTAGCCATTTATGTTGGCTTAGTTCTTTAGTTCTAGTCACACAACCACTCTTCGATGCGGACTATAATTTTCTTTCTTTCTCTTTCGCCATTTAAATATAAAAACCCTGGAAGGTATGTCCTACCTACATACATGATTGATATCACTATACAGAACGCGGTCAACTTGAAGTGGGATAAGCATGAAGGAAGGCGGTCAAAAAAGGCTACAGGTGGAAGCAATCGATGTTTTAATGGTTAAGGAATGTCAAGACACCTGTGGACATCCACTTGTTATCATTAAGATTGGTTTATCCCCAAAATAGTAGCTAAAAATATAGAGCTATCAAGAACCTAACCATTCTCCTATAATTTATGTGAGGGGATGTTTGAATGAGCTGCCAATTAAATGGACTTTTTGTGAGGTAATAAATTGTTTTGATGATAAAGATGCTCTTTTGGGCCCAAAGGAGTTGTACTAGTACTTAGTATTTAGAACCAAAAACTATTGGACCCACATAATTAATTAAAATGAAGAATAATTATGGCATTTGGTGGGGTTTTGTGGGGGGGGGGGGGGGGGGAGTCATTCCG
>JAJOOO010027982.1:0-16169 GCA_029582685.1 Solanum piurae
AAACACAACCAACTTGGGTGGCTGAACGTGCCACATCAGCACAAAAGGTGCACAAAAATACAAAAAAAATGAGTTCAGGGGGGTAATAGGACCCTAGTTAAGTTTAGGTGTGTCTCTGGGATTTCGGTCATAGTCTATGGGGGTACTTATGCATTAGATGTAGTTGAAGTTTTATTTGAAAATGCAATTTGGACATTTTATGTTGTACGTTTTTTCATAAACCTAAAAATCTCATAAGTTTTAAAACTATTAAAATGATCTCAATTCTTTTTACAATCTTACCAAATAAGAAAAAGTTTATAAAATCACATAATATACTATCACAAAGCTATTCTAAAAAATTACAACATTTATTGATCAAACTGTAATTCAACAAAAAAATAAATAAATTAAACATAAGTTGTAGTGTCTGGTCTTTAATATAATGCTCTCACATACTACATACAATCTTTTCACGTTGAACTCACATCTCTCGATTGTATAATTGATTGTTACTTTGAATCATTCCTTGGTAAGTAAAGTTGATCAAAATTAATGAATATAAATGATAGAGTAGGAATTGATCTGAATTAATAATAAAACTAGGTAATATACCCGCGCTTCGCGCAAGCATTAATAATCTTTCTAAGCTTTTGAACAACCTTTCCAATAATCCACTGGTATAAGAAAAAAAAAGTAAATTTTAGTAGGTTTTTAGAATGTTTCAACAGAAATTAAATGATTTGACATTAAAACATATCTCAAGAATTGTAAATATATAATGAATGATTAAAAATATCTTAATATCTAATTATTTTTATCTTTTAAATAATTTATCATAATATATGTATCTGATAATTTTATGGTTAGAATAACTCCTTGTGAAAATAAATTATGTGAATGTTTTCGATAATCAATATTAGTTAGAAATAAGTTAAGACCGTTAAAAAATATACAACACAACATAATAAATAAATAAAATTTGAGACAACTTGTCTGAGGTCAAATGTTCACCACTTTTCGTTATTGTCACTTTGTTACTCTAACAAAATTTATAGAAGGAGAAAAATAAATTTGAAAGAACAGCAAAATAATATTGTTGACCCTTTTAGAAATTATTTCTTCATTAAACTGTTGATGTGAAGGCCCTTCTAGATGCTTCATCAATGCAACTTTACGATTTTTTCAGAAATATGTATGTATAATTTTTGCATTATGAAAGTACAAGTAGATTAAAATTTTATATTCTAGACTCATGTTAAAGAAATATTCTCGAACATTAAAATATTAAAAATGAGTCTAACCTAGATAACTCAAACGCTCAGCATTGACTTGGGACATGAAGGACTACAATCTATGTTACTAGACATATCTTTTATAGTTCAAGATTTTACTTTTATTTAGAATAGGTTTTGTTTCATATTCTTCAAATTAAGCTTGCCGAAAATAGTCATAACTCACACAAAAAATATTTAGAAGAGACTAATGAGAAGGAAAAAAAGAAAAACATTAAATGGACGAAAAGCTTTGTCCAAGTGAGATCATATACATAGCAAACGAAAAATAATCGATATAATTTTCAGGAAAACACAAAACAGCGAGGAAAAAGCATACATTAAAGGGAGTAAAACCACGATTTGTAACTCAGGATTTTCAACTGCTTTCACTAATCTCAAGCAAAAGTGAATATAGATTCCAACTACAACAATGAAACTAAACTCTTAATCTCACACTAAGTAATATCTCTATTACCTACTGAGAAAAAGTAATGCATCCATTTGCCCACTGTATTAACTACCACGAATTAATATAGAGTTCAATACCTAAGACACACAATTAACTCTAATTGTGTTCATACAACAGTACACACAAAGGTTTTGAAATGTTTCTTTATGAATGTGAAACGAATCCTACAAGATTAGCGCAGTACAAGCATTCAACAACACCAACAGATAAAGATTGATCTTCTTTAGTCTATCAAGTCCCTTGTTGTATGAGTTCTTTTATGCTTGAGTTCTTGGGAAGAAATTTTCTCTAGCTTTGAATGAATGAATGTAAAGTTGTTTGTTACTTTAAATATATCAATCAACAAGGAGAGTTATTGACCAATGAACAAACAACCTTGTTCGCTCCTATTGGTAAAGTACGTTGACCTGCTCACCAACCAACTGACACGATAGCTTTACAGTTCTACATCATTTTGAACCTGGATGAGAACACTCTGCTAGAGACCTGGTCCCTAATTTGTGAGGATTATCAAAATACCTAGAATTCAACATTTTCCCATTTTTGATGATGACAAACAAACATCCTTCTCACATTGAGTGTATTCATTCATTCCCCTATCACCATGCCCACCCGTTACTAAAAGTCATTCATTCCCCCTTATCATCACGCCCACCTGCTACATTTAGCAACATATACAAACGAATTCCCCCTTTTGACATCATTGAAAAGGTAAGGAGTAAACATACACAAGCGATATGCAAAGTTGTAAGGAATTCAGAGCCATAGACAACACAGTACATGAGCAAACAAGGAAAGTAGAGAAAACAAAGACAAAGCGAATAGAGCAATGTCATTTTGGATCAGTGTATCACAAAACTAACTATTGAATACCACCAACACAAATACATTGCCATTACAACATTGCCAGGAAGCAAAAACAAGAAGAAAAGAAGACATACACTTTAGGACGGAGGGGGATGAGGAGAAAAGGACTGCAACAAGATGTTCAATCGAGAATTAACATCAATGTGCGCCTGAAGAAGCTGCTTGGTGAGGGACTTGACCTTCTCACTCAGTGAGGAATTTGATTCTACTAGTCGAGCATTGTCAGCCTTCAGCCTGTCAATTTCCTCTTTTTCCACAGTGTTGGTACCAGGTCCTTGAGATTTCACCTGTTGAAAAAGGGCCTTGAGTCGAGAAATCTCTACATTCTTAGCCCCTAGAAGAGTAGTGAAATTGTCCATTTCACGTTTAAGAGTTTCCTGCTTTCCAAGGAGTTCAGAAACCTGACACCACCTTTCCCTCCACACATTCACATTCAATAAGTGTGGCTATAGACAAATTATGTTTGATAGTACATGCTACCCCTCTACCAAGGGGCACCTCAAAATGATCAAAAACCAAGTTTAAAAGGTATCCATGAGCTATCCCATGCTTTGAATTCCTCCATGTCATTATCTTATGCATGTGTTCAAGCATATTCTGGGAAGATTTATTGCTTCAAGATCATCCAATTATTCCATGAGGAAAAGGTCTACCGAAGAGGCCACTATTCGCTTAGTTATTGGCGAGAGTACCTTATTGACAAAGTAAAAGAATAGTTGATGCTCTCCCTTGAGAAATTTCATAGGATGCCCAACACACTTCATGTTACCATATTTTGTAGCCCGTTGTACATACTCAGTAGAAGGCTTGAATCCTTCAACAGACCGGATTCCTTTGCAGGGTACCCCCAGGATTATACCCAAAACTTCTTCACTTGAGGTGATCTCTACTATATGAACAACTTTACTGATTCCACCATCTTCGAGAAGATTCATATTATAGTAAAACTCACGTACCTAAGGCTCATGTAGATATGGAACAAGACATTCGAACATATGTTCCTAGCTTTGCAACGCAACAAAATCAAATAGGGAACACATTCCAGGTTTAGTCAGAATCTTAGGATCAAACACCTTACCATTTAGCACCTTCTTCTTCTCAAACTCTCCAATTCTTTCTTCCTTGGTTAATACCTTTTCTTCCTCCTTTCTTTTTGGACCAGGTCCCATAACAGGCACAAGCTTAGAAGAAGCCTTTGTCTTTACACGGTCCTTCTTTGCTGATGATTTCTTGTTTGCTTTTGTGATCCTTGGAGCTTTTTCACGTTGTTCCTCCACTTCCTTTTGACTTTTGGCTACAGCTCTCACGATGTCCTCAGACTCAATTTCACTGGACCCTGCATCTTGGGACAACACTATGGGGTTCACAACAGAAGTATTATCAACTTTTCTTTCCCTACGATATCGTATTGTTTGAACCTTATTTACAATCATGGAATTACTCATCAACTTTTGTGTGATTTCCCTTGTGAAATACTTCTGATCACCATATTTGGAGGAAGACTCCATCAACTTCCCTTTCCATTTTCTCTTCTTTTTGAGCTCAGATTCAGTAGGTCCTTCAAAAGTTTCGGCTTCAATATCAAGAACAGTCCCTTCAATGTCAGCAGTGGTTGCTTCAGAGTATGTTCTCCTCTAACTCCTTTCCTCGTCCAAGAGAGAGAAATATCCTCATCATCTTTCAGATATTCCCTTTGACCAGCCTCAATAGGTTTAACAATTTCAGAGGTTTGATCAAACTATGGCTTAGATCTATTTAGGACCGGATCTGGTGACTTACATTCAGCCTTAGAGAAAGGTGGCTGAATAACTCCTTTTCAATACGCCAAACTCTGCACAACCCACTCCTCTGATGTGGCTAAAATGTTAGATTATGTTCCTTCTCCTTGAGATAGATCCCCATCAAACAACCTTTTAGACATCATTGAGGACACTGGGTATGGTTTAGAAGTGGCATCAAGCTCGTCAGTAGGCACACCACTAGTAGGCTTAACCACTGACTATGCTTCAAAATTTAGGGAATTTTTACCTGATAAAACTAGAGTGGGAGAACAAGGGAGACCTTAAAAAGGATTGACTAAGGACTAATCCACGACTTTGTGGCATAGTAGATTCACCGGTTTCTCCCATTCTAAACATGGGAGTAGAGGGAGAGGGATCCGTAGAAGGAGTTGAGAACCGAAAGTGATTAGATTTTACTCTAACTGTGTTCTTACAACAATACACACAAAGGTTTTGAAATGTTTCTTTATTAATGTGAAACGAATCTTACAAGTTAAGCACAATACAAGCATTCAACACCACCACCAGATAAAGATTGCTCTTCTTTGGTCTATCAGGTTCCTTGTTGTATGAGTACTTTTATGGTTGAGTTCTTGAGAAGAAATTTGCTCTTACTATGAATGAATGTATGTAAAGTTGTTTGTTACTTTGAATATATCAATCGATAAGGAGAGTTATTGACCAAGGAACAAACAACCGCGTCTGCTCCTATTGGTGAAGTACGCTCACCTGCTCACCAACCAGCTGACACGACAACTTTACATATCCTATTGAACCTGGACGAGAACACTCTGCAAGGAACCTAGTCCCTGCATTTGTGAGGATCATCAAAACATCTAGAATACAACATAGACCATCTAAAATTTATACTAATTCTTTTACTTTACTGATGCATGAACCTATTTGGTGTGTATTACTTCAATAAGTTGTTACATCATTCGGAAGGGTTTACTGATCTTGTAACTATTGTATCTTAGTTACAAGATTTACTTTGCACTATTGTTGTCCCCCTACATGTTCAAACCAAACGAATAACTTAGTTATGGATCAACAAAAAATTAAAAGAACTAATAATATCTTATTTCTAGAAAACACAACAATTAATCACTCACATTAGCACATAAAAGAGAAATGTCACTGTTAAGATCTTCATCCTTGGAAATGTGCACCAATGGTTGCATTGGACCATTATTGGACTAGACATCCCATTGACTTCTTATTTTATTATTAATGAAGAATTCAAACAAGTATTGTTGTTTCATGGGTAACCTAGTTGTCTTTGTGGCACTTAACACTACACTAATAGGTTCACCCAAATCACTAATGTTCGTCCTTGTCATCAACTTTGGATATTCTCCATTTTCTAATTGAATTATTTGCCACTTGTGAGTAGTTTCAGAAATCCCTACATAAAAATTGCCACTCATGCGTTGAGCCAATATCCACATACCTATCTCATCCATTGAACCAAGTTCCATAAATGAAATATCATACGAATCAATTTTTTTTATGAATACTCAAAGGTCTAAAAAAAGGGTACAAAGGATTTTCATATGTACAAAGGTGTAGTCATGCCAATCCTTTGTGCCCATTTTTTACACTTTCGAGTATTGTATATAAAAAATTGGATTATGATGATATTTCATTTATGGCAGTTGGTTCAAAGGACGAGATAGATATGTGGATGTTGGCTCAACGTATGACTCGCAATTTTTTTGCAGGGATTTGTGCTACCACTCACAAGTGGAAAATAATTCAATTAGAAAATGGAGAATATCCAAAGTTGATGACAAGGACGAACATTAGTGATTTGGGTGAACCTATTAGTGTAGTGTTAAGTGCCACAAAGACAACTAGGTTACCCATGAAACAACAATACTTGTTTGAATTCTTCATTAATAATAAAATAAGAAGTCAATGGGATGTCTAGTCCAATAATGGTCCAATGCAACCATTGGTGCACATTTCCAAGGATGAAGATTTTAACAGTGACATTTCTCTTTTATGTGCTAATGTGAGTGATTAATTGTTGTGTTTTCTAGAAATAAGATATTATTAGTTCTTTTAATTTTTTGTTGATCCATAACTAAGTTATTCGTTTGGTTTGAACATGTAGGGGGACAACAATAGTGCAAAGAAAAACAACATGCTCATCTTTCAAGATGCTTGCACGGATGCAAGTGGATCTCTTTTAGTATATGGAATAGTTAACTCTCAGGAAATCAATATGATGATGAAACGGGGGGAGGGGGGATTCTTCATTTTTTCATCTCTTGGCCAATGGAATTTCAATAGTTCAAGATTGTTTGGCAACTTATAATGACAATGATATTTTTGGAAAGAACGATAATGGAGTCTATAGTGGATCATTGATGACTATAGGGTTTCAAATGATGCAAACAACCTTTCTGCTACAAATCTTCATATGGAGTCAATCAAAAATGTAAACGACGTGATCTCTTATACAATTCAGAATATCAAAACCACTCTCGAATGCAAGTGATACTCCAAGAGGAACTATTATATCCAATGGTCCATAACTTTTTTTTATTTGTTGGAGAAGAGGAGCGCATTTAATATCAAATTTAGAGTCCTGAATAATATCTATTTTTTAAAGTTAATGACCGTATGTTGTTATTGTGTTGTACTATTTTGAGTTTACCTAGAAATTCTTATTTTTGATGATCTATTGTTTGTTTTGATTTTGTTTTACATTGAATAGTCTTGATATCAAGCCAACTTAATATTAAAATGAGTGAAAACTTCAAGAGATAGATCAAGCTGGTGGAACGCTTATCAAGCCAACAAGTATTTTTGACTTGTTGGTATAGGTGGTAAGCTTTTTATGGTGGTGGGAAAGATTTGGGTGAGTTTTCCTCTCGGTTTGCAGTTGCAGATTTTTATCCCAAGTTGATGATTCATTCTCTCTCACGAATCTTTTGTTTGCTTCAGTGGAGCTTCTCCTACACTGAACCAGCTGCACCAACAAAAGTAGGTGACTTCAATGGGGAGGCACATTTACGGATGTCTATCGTCGGTGTGAGCTCACGCCTACGGCTGGCATTTGCACCTGTGGAGCCAAAGGAATTTGGGGAGCTCTGCAATTTTTTTTTGTACTAGCAGCATCATACCTGCAGCAACGGGTTCGCCAGATTGACGATCGCTGAGTGTTTTATATCTCTTGTTCTTTTTTTTTCCAAATCAGTGTGTAGTAAACCCCATTGTTGTGAGCTTAGTTTAGAGTGTTGTTTCTCGTTTCTTGTCCATTTCTTTTGCTTCAAAGGTAAATTTCATCCCCTTTGTCTTCTATATTGTTTTTAAGTTTCAATTCCATAATTTATTCTTGTTTTAGACTTCAAATTCTTTCATTTTCAATTCTTTAAAGTATAATTTTTGGACCATTTTCAATTCCAAATTCACTTCCATCTGACTATAGTATATACTAGAATTAAGTCTCTCAATAGACGTTGCTTATGGAATTATTTGGTATAATTGGATAGGAATATTGTGTGGTGATTTCAATACAAAATTGATTTCACTGTAACAGAGGTAAAAATATAGGAGTTTCAACACTTTTTGCAACAAATGAGATCAGAATTCTCGAGTTCCTTTTAAAAAAAAAAGATTGGTCACTTGGAAATCTGCATTGACCACTTGACATTGAGTTTTGGTGTTTCAAGTCACCTTTTTGAGTCACATTGTTTTTATTGAATAAATCAACTAATATGTGTCATACCGATTATACATTTCCTTATTTGATGTAGTCTCGGTTAGCATGATTGGACGGATTCTAAATATTTGTGCATATCTATGTAGTAACTCTAAATATTTGTGTAATGATGAAATGAGATAGCATAGATTAATGTAGCATATTTTCAGAGATATTACAATTAGGAATAACATATATTTAGGGATATATAGCATTATTTTAGGCATGTAAATAAGAATTCTCTCTATTTAATGGAATAACTCTCATTTGAGATCACTCATTCAACAAAATTGAGATGGTATTAGAGCCTTTGTTCAGTGCTTTGATTCTTAGGCTCTTTCATATGTGGTTCCTTTCAGAATTTTTTTTGAAAGTTTTGGTTCTGCTTGTTGTTTTTAGTCAACCGTCAGTCCTTAGTATCTTGGAATTTTAGGCATCTTGGAATCTTAGTCTTGGTCATTCTGGTTATTTTGTATCATTGCATTTCTATCTTTCTTAGCTTGTCAAGAACATGGTGGCACATCAGTTTGAGTCCTTCCATGTTCGTTTCACAGGGAAAAAAATACTATGCCTGGGAAGTTCAATTCCAACTATTTGTCACCGGAAAATAATTATGGGGACATATAGATGGAAGTGATCCTACTCCTACCGATCCTACAAAGCTCGGTCAATGGAAGGTTAAAGATGGTCGGGTGATGACATGGATTTTAGTGTTGGTGACCCTCTTATTTTTCTTAATCTAAGGCCATACAAGAAAGCAAAGGCCATGTGGGATTATTTACAAAAGGGTTACAACCAAGGCCATAGCGCAAGGCGCTTTCAGTTAGCGCATGAAGTCGCTATGTACTCTTAAGGAGGTCTCTCTGTTCAAGATTATTTCTCTGGATTTCAAAAGTTATGGGCTGAACTTACCGATATCATTTATGCTGAAATACCTCCTGAATCTCTCTCCATTATTCAAGGAGTTCATGAACAAAGCAAGCGAGATCAATTTTTGATGAAATTACGATCTGATTTTGAAAGTGTTCACTCCAACTTGATGAACCGTGATCCATCTCCCTTGTTGGATGTTTGTTATAGGGAATTACTTCGTGAAGAGCAGAGTCTCTTCACAAAAAATGCTTTCCATCGAGGAAATGTAGTCACTGTTGCATTTGCAGCTCAAGGGAAATGAAAGGGCATGGATATGGCTAGAACTCAATGGTATAGTTGAAAGAAATATGGTCATATTGATAGCAATTGTGGCAACAAGTTCTGTAATTATTGTAAACAACAAGGATACATTATCAAAGAGTGTCCCGCACGTCCTCGCTATCGTAGGTCAAATGCCTTTCAAGTTGGGATACATGGTTCCACTATAGATAACTCGTCTTTAGGAGGACAAGTTCTTACACCTGAAATGGTACAACAAATGATCTTGTCAGCATTTTCAGCTTTGGGGCCGCAAGGTAATATCTAAATTTTGGCTTGTTGATTCTTGCACTTCCGATCATATGACCAACTCAACTAATATACTTAAAAACATCCGTGAGTATAATTGTCCGACTCAAATTCAGGTTGCCAATGGTAGTAATTTACCCATTACCAAGGCTGGGGATATTACTGAAACTTTCAAGAATGTTTTTGTATCACCAAAGCTCTCCACAAATCTTATTTCAGTTGGTCAATTGGTAGATAACAATTGTGGTGTGAATTTTTCTCGTAATGATTGCCTTTTGCAGAATCATGTGTCGGGAACGATAATCGCTAAGGGGCCTAAAGTTTGAAGATTGTTTCCTATACACTTTTGTATTCCTCGTGTTCTAGCTTCTGCTTCTACCGCTACTAAGAATGAGGTTTGGCATAAACGTCTTGGACATTCAAATTCTATTGTGTTGTGTCATTTGTCCAATTCTGATTTATTGGGAAATAAAAATCAATTTTCAGCTGCTTCCTTTGATTGTTCTACTTGAAAATTAGGTAAAAGTAAAACTCCTCCTTTTCCTAATTTTGGTAGTCGTGCTGTAAAGTGTTTTGATGTCATTCATACTAGAATTTCCAACTTTGATTTGCCACCATATATCTTGTTCTACCTCTTCGCTAATAGCGATCATTTTTCTCCAAAGATGTGATGTTCCACTGTTCTGGACTATTACAGGGTGTAGCGTCTTATAATACCTAATTTAAAACAAAAAATATATTTCAACAAAATTAATTTTAAAAACTATTTAAATTAGTTGGATGACTTTCTAAGGGTGATATCAATAGTTGAACTGAGTGATTTCTAAGTCCAATACAAATAGCTGAGTGATTTTTGAGTTATAAAACAAAGTTGAGTGACTTTCTAAGTGAGCTACTAGAAGTTGGGCGACTTTTGTTTATAAAACAAAGTTGAGTGACTTTTTAAGTGAATTATTCTAAGTTGAGTATCTTTTATATTATAAAACAAAGTTGAGTGACTTTCTAAGTGGACTATTCAAAGTTGAATGACTGAGATATCAACTCATCATTTTAATCAACTATATTTCATTATTATATTATATTATATCATATTATATTAATATATTATTATATTTAGTGCCCGTGTGGTCATCCGATATGAAATTATAATTTGAAATCATGATATAAATTATGAGATGTAGTTGAAGTTTTATTTGGAAATGCAATTTGGACATTTTATGTTGTATGTTTTTTTATAAACATAAAAATGTCATACGTTTTAAAACTATTAAGATTATCTCAATTCTTTTTACAATTTTACCAAATAAGCAAAAGTTTATAAAATCGCATAATATATTATCACAAATCTATTCTCAAATATTACATTATTGATTAAACTTTAATTCAATAAAAAAATAAAATTAAACATAAGTTGTAGTGTAGTCTTTAATATAATCCTCCCACATACTACGGATAATCATCTCATATTGAACTAGCATTTCTCAATTATATAACTGGAGAAGACAAACCAACATTGTCACTTTGAGTCATTTGGTTGGTAAGTAAAGTTGATCAAAACTAATGAATATAAATGGTAGAGTAGGAATTGATATGAATTAATAATAAAATTTGTGTTGGTGAGAATAATTTTTTTATGAGAGATAAATGGTTTAAAAGTAATGATATGAATTATAAATTTTATTTATATATGAAATAAATTGTTCGTAGATATAAATGCGGGATTGTTTTTATAAAATATAAATTTATTTGTAGGTCAACTTTAAATTTGAAAAATCTCATATCATGATTTGAAATTCCCAAATCAACGTGAAATCACATGTCTAAACGTTGATTTCATGTCGTGATTTTATATCGCGATATGAAATCGCATATCCAAACGCCTTCTTAAAGCCCCTAGGTAAAATATTGAAAGAAACAAAAAAACCTATTAAAGTTGAGTGACTGTAATACCCTTTCTAAAACAAAATAAATTATTTCTTCACAACCCTTATAAACTAAATTAATCATTAATAGTAATAATGTTAAAAAATGTAACAATATTTTTTTACATGCCACATTAAAAGTAAATACATTATAAGTAATTAAATTTTTTTATAGCACATTCATGGTATGAGTATGAAAAGGAAAACTCATTCATATCATTCATACAATACATTCATTGTATAAATACAAAAAGGGAAATTATTCAATTTAGGTCTTCCATCTTCCAATTAATGTATAAATGAAATGTACTTTTTTTTCTTTTGGGGGAATATTTTTTTAATCCCTTTTGACGACTTAATATACAATGTGTTTGTTACCTGAAAAGTTACATAGAATTTTTGAGAATTTCAAACAAGTAATATTAAGGAGTATTGAAAGGTTTCCGAAGTTCTTTTATTATTTGTACGCTATATGTAGCTCACTTAATTAATTTTTCCACAGCAAGACTTTTACAACTAGTTTCTTACATCTTATATATATTTTTTGTTCCTCTGGCCTCCATCTAATAGCTTGTCATAAATCATTAATGGTAGACCAAATTGTAACAAAAGAATGCATATGAAGCCAAGATTAGTCAAAGTTAAATGTTTCAGGATAAAGAAATAGTTCAAATCCTGTGGATTAGTTTAATATAAATTATTCTTTCATAGATACTCTTCTTTAATTATAATTCATAAATTGGGTCATTAAAACTATTTGTTCAGAATTAAAGAAATGAACCAAACCCGGCTCCTCTCAATAATAGAAAGAAATATAAACAATAAAAGGAAACTCTACTAGGTTTTTGAGGGGCTTCTTGACTGATTTTTCCTCTTCTAATACCTTTTTGCCATCGCCGCCACACTGACCTACTCCTCTGGTGGGTGATGCGCCTTTGAGGTTAAGAGATCTAGGCTATGGTTGGTCGGAGCTGGGTTTACATAACATCATTGAGAGTCTCCAATTTCTTCTGGCTCAGGTAGGGAGACCTTATTATTTTGTATTAACTCCTGTGCGGATTGCTCTATCTTTTTTATGCTTTAGTTTGTTGGATTTGATCCTGATGTGTATAATCTTGTTCCAATTCTAATGAAGCTACCGACTTTATGTTCTTTTTCTCAAATATATCATAATCGTCTTCACATACATCTCCCAAGATTTTAGATAATTTACCATTTATCAAGTCTTTTATTTGATTGCTAATCTCATACGGAAATTAATATTACTATCTAAAGGTTAGACTGTTGGAATGTATGCGTCCACTAGTGATCACTGGACTAGGTTCTTTGATATAGTAATACTGTTGAAACTGAATAAATCAAGTTAAATCAGGCATAAGAGTTTTACGTGGAAATCTCCTTGCTCAAGGGAGTAAAACCACGACCTGTCACACAGGATATTCAACTACTTTCACTAATCTCAAGTAAAAGTGAATCCAGATCCCAACTACAATAATGAGACTAAACTCTTAATCTCACACTAAGTAATCCCTCTATTACTTACCAAGCCAAAGCAATGCATCCATAGCCCACTATATTAATTACCACGAATTAATATAGACTTCAATACCTAAGACACACAATTAACTCTAATTGTGTTCTTACAACAATACAAACAAAGGTTTTGAAACGTTTCTTTATGAATGTGAAACGAATCCTACAAGTTTAGCACAAAACAACCATTCAACAACACCAGCATATAAAGATTGCTCTTCTTTGGTCTATCTGGTTCCTTGTTGTATGAGTTCTTTTATGCTTGAGTTCTTGAGAAGAATTTTTCTCTTGCTTTGACTGAATGAATGTAAAGTTGTTTGTTACTTTGAATATGTCTATCAACAAGGAGAGTTATTGGCCAATAAACATACAACCTTGTCTGCTCCTATTGATGAAGTACGCTCACCTTCTCACCAACTAGCTTATATGATAGCTTTACAATTGTACATCCTTTTGAACCTAGACGATAACACTCAACTAGGAACCTGGTCCCTACATTTGTGAGGATCATCAAAACACCTAGAATACAACAAAGTCCATCTAAAGTTTATAATAATTTTTTTGGTTTATTGATGCATGAAACTATTTGGTGTGTATTACTTGGATAAGGTGTTACATCATTCGGAAGGGTTTAGTGATCTTGTAACTGTTGTATCTTAGTTACAAGATTCGCTTTGCACTATTTTTGTCCCTCTACATGTTCAAACCAAAAGAATAACTTAGTTATGGATCAATGATAAATTAAAAGAACTAATAATATCATATTTCTAGAAAACACAAAAAATAATCACTCACATTAGCACATAAAAGAGAAATGTCACTGTTAAGATCTTGATCCTTGGAAATGTGAACCAACGGTTGCATTGGACCATTATTGGACTAGACATCCCATTGGCTCCTTGTTTTATTATGAAGAATTCAAACAAGTATTGTTGTTTAATGGTAACCTAATTGTCTTTGTGGCACTTAACACTACACCAATAAGTTCACCTAGATCACTAATGTTCATCCTTGTCATCAACTTTGGATATTCTTCATTTTCTAATTGAATTATTTTCCACTTGTGAGTAGTTGCACAAACCCCTGCACAAAAATTATGAGTCATGCGTTGAGCAAACATCCACATACCTATCTCATCCTTTGAACCAACTGCCATAAATGAAATATCCTCAGAATCAATTTTTTTTAATCAATACTCAAAAGTGTAAAAAAAAGGGCACAAAGGATTTGCATGATTACTTGTGGGATCAACAAATCTTTTGTGCCCTTTTTTACACTTTTGAGTATTGATAATTGTTTTTTGATTATGATGATATTTCATTATGGCAGTTGGTTCAATGGATGAGATAGTTATGTGGATTTTTGCTCAATGCATGACTTGCAATTTTTGTGTAGGGGTTTGTGCAACTACTCACAAGTGGAAAATAATTCAATTAGAAAATGGAGAATATGCCAATTATTGCAAGTTGATGACGAGAATGAACATTGGTGATATGGGTGAATCTATTGGTGTAGTGTTAAGTGCCACAAACAGAATTAGGTTACCCATGGAACAACAACACTTGTTTGAATTCTTCATTAATAATAAAAGAAGGAGCCAATGGGATGTCTTGTCCATTAATGGTCCAGTGCAACAATTGGTGCACATTTCCAAGGATTCAAATCTTAATAGTGGCATTTCTCTTTTATGTGCTAATGTGAGTGACTAATTGTTGTGTTTTCTAGAAATATGATATTATTAGTTATTTTAATTTTTCGTTGATCTATAACTAAGTTATTCTTTTGGTTTGAACATGTACGGGGATCATTATTGGACAAGACATCCCATTGTTCCTTGCTTTATTATTTTTAGTTTACCTAGAAATTTTCCTTTTCAAAGATCTGTTGTTTATTTTGATTTTGTTTTACATTGAATGGTCTTGATATCAAGCCAACTTAATATTAAAATGAGTGAAAACTAGCATAAATCTGAACCTCAAATTTGGTGGTAAATCCTACCGTTTGAGAGTGATGTCTTGAGAATAATGATAGTTTTTAAGGTTGTCATTTTGAATAGTGAAATGATAGAAGTGGAATGAAATGGTTGTAGAACAAAATAAAACATATTCTTACCTAACAAGAAGTGCATTCAGTAGCATTTGGTACAAAAATATTCTTGTAATATTCTAATTCATAAAAATATATATTTTCCAAGGCTTCAACTTGAAGTATTTCACTCATATTTACTATGAAAAGTGACTTAAGTTACAAGTTTGACATATTTAAAATTGCAATTTCTTCCCTTAAAACCATTGTTCAACATCTTTAGGTTTATAACTCTCTCAAACATTTTATCGAAAAGTGCAGGAATTACATGTCCTCAAAAGAATCTAAATCACTCACATCACCATAATTTTTCATGAAAAGTACATGTAAGAAATCTTTTCAATAGTTATAGCATAATCTTTAAGGATTACATACAAAGAGATAAATCAAGCTGGTGGAACACTTCTCATAGTTTCTATACCGACTTTTTTACTTGTTTGTATAGGTTGTAAGCTTTTTGAGGCGGTGAGAGAGTTTTGGGTGAGTTTTCCTGATTTGGAACTTTTGTATGGAAATGGTTGACTTTGATCACTATTATTGGTTAATTAACTTGAATGACAATTTCGTCAGCGTTGTTAGCTTTGAGACGTTGAGTTTGGCCTAGTAGGACCTTTGGTACAGATCTCATTGTGGCCCGGTTGATTTCAGAATGCTTGGTTAGTTGATTGTTTTTAGTTGTTTTGGTGGTCTTGTTGACTTTGGTCAACATTGTATCGAGACGGCCTTTGTTAGTTGTTCCAACAATTCCGTTGATGCATTCGGTTTGCATCAATGGCAGGTTCGGTTTTATCCCAAGATGGTGATGCATTAGGTCTCACGAAGTTCGCTTTAGTGGAGCTTCTCCTACAGTGAACCAGTTGCACCGGCAAAAGTTGGCGACTTCAGTAGGGAACCACACTTGCGGATCCCTACCACTAGTGTGGGTTCACGCCTATGGCTGGCCTTCGCCTCTGTGGAGCCGAATGAATCTGGTGCGCTCTGCTGTTGCAAACTTTTTTTTGTATTAGCAGCATCATACCTGTGGCCACAAGTCCATTAGATTGTCGATCGATGAGTGTTTTATATCTCTTCTTCTCTCTTTCTCAAATCAGTGTGTAGTAAACCCCA
>JAJOOO010027983.1:0-11311 GCA_029582685.1 Solanum piurae
CAAGTAAAAAGTAAGAAAAGGGCCCACTATATCCACATGTCAAAAAATGGGTGGAGCCTCTTCCAACTTTGGTTGGTTGGGCCTCTCCCATAGTAAAATTTTTCAGGAGTGAGAGGAAGAGAAATGGTGAATAACAAGTAAAAAGTAAGAAAAGGGCCCACTATATCCACATGTCAAAAAATGGGTGGAGCCTCTTCCAACTTTGGTTGGTTGGGCCTCTCCCAAAAAAAAAGAAGACAGGAGTGAGAGGAAGAGAAATGGTGGATAACAAGTAAAAAGTAAGAAAAGGGCCCACTATATCCACATGTCAAAAAATGGGTGGAGCCTCTTCCAACTTTGGTTGGTTGGGCCTCTCCCATAGTAAAATTTTTCTTAATTGTGAGGTTCTTTATATGTTGAGAGAAGATGGTATGTTAGCAAGAATGAAGGAGTAGTACCCATTAATGGTGTTGAATCAGAATGTCAGAAAAAGTTACCTTCAACGAACAATTCGAGATAAATATTAGGTCTTTTCGATTGATTTTATTAGACAATGTAGAATTTATGTGTTAGCTATGATAAAGATTGTGAGTGTTCTTAGGGAATTTAACCAAGAACATTATGAGAAGAAGGGGAAGAACACTGAGATGAAGAAGATTGGAAATGGGTTAATTTGTTATGAGTTTTGTTTAGTTTAGTGGGTTGGGTTGGGTTCTGATTTGGGTTAAAAAAGAAATTGGATAATTTCAATTAAAATCAGAAAATTTCAATTGATTTGGAGGTTTCCGTCTAAGCAGGGGTATATTTATTAAATTTATTGACGGCATAAATAAAAATAACTTACTTTTAATGACAAGGATAAATTCAACCAATAAAATAAAGTTGAGGGGTAATTTTGAACCTTTTTCCTTATAATTTTCCTTTGTAACACCTTATGAACTGTTTCCAATTACGCTAGTTTTGCCTCTATTCTCTTAATATTCAATAACGCTACCTTATAAATGAATTCCTTAACATAAACAAGACAACACATGTAACAATCTGAATGTAATATCAATCAAGATCTTATCTTGGAAATTCTCCAAAAAAAAAAATAGTCATCACAAACTAAAATACCCCTAAATAACCAAACTACAATAATCAGACTTCACTGTAACAATCTTGTTTGTTTCAACACTTTTTTTGAATTTTATAATGATTGGTTGTTTTACACCTATAATAATATTTGACCGTTAAATAATATGATTTGACTATTATAGCAAAAATTATTCAAAAATCATTCTTTCATTTCTTAATGTTACAAAAAGATATTAAATAATTTAAATTCAAAATATCATAGAAATGCTGCTCTACTAATTAAAATTTAATACAGATTCAATAAATTAACTAACTAAATGTTCGTATACAGATTTGTTCTCTAAGAACTGAGTTAAATCTCCTTGAAAATTAAGTTCTTTCAAAACGAAAAACTTTCTATGTAGAAAACTTTAATTATAAGTGTTGATACATAAATTTCACCAAATGCTAACTTCATCACACTTTGTATACCAAGAAAAATCTTGATCGATCTCAATTGACTACTAAACATTCAACTTCAAAATACACATTTAAACATCTTATTTTGATTTAAGTTGACTTCATTAAACACTTAATCCTCGAAAATGCACATCTAGAATACACCCTCTTAAATGAGTATGTAGATGTGCATTTTAGATATTATTTGTAAAACACACTTATATTAAATTGAAGTATCTTGATGATCAGTGGAGCAACTATAGTAAGTCGAACACCCTTCGTCAGAAAATTACATTATATATAGATCAAATCTTACTTTATATTGGTATATATATAATAGGGAAAAGAATCAAATATACTCTTCAACTTTGTTTTATTGGTTGGCTATGCACTTACCGTTAAAACGAAGTTAGTTTTACCCATGCCGTCAGCAAACTTATCATTTGTACCCTCCAAACTAACGATTTGCCCCAAATCAATCTCAAATTTCCAATTTCGACCCGAATTACCCATTTAGAATGAAATTCTTTTTAATCCGACCCATATAAAACCCACCACTATTATAAACAAAATCGAATTTAATTTTCAATTTTCTCTATCTTGTTGAGTCCACCAAAACAAAAAAGAATGGATTTCTCCCTTGTCATTGAATCTGTTGTAGTTGTTGCTCATTATGTAAATATCTTCAAAGCCATTGTTAAAAGCTTCTAAGAGTATTAGTTGTTGAATTGGAACCTGAAACTTGAAGAACCAACCATGGAAAACTTCATAGCCATTAATGGAGCTTGAAGCTTGAGTTTGAATTTCGAATTTTTACAAGCGAGTTCCAACTTCAAAAAATCAATAATTTTAGCTTCTTCCCCAAAATACCCAAATCGAAAACAACACACCCGTTTCTTCACAACTGAATCACAGATCTGAATTTGTATAATTAGATGATTTTCCACCCAAAATTGCAGCAGCATGAACTTTTTAGTTTCTTTCTTGTTGTTGTTTTCTGGTGGAATTTGACCTCCTGTACTGCCATTTTGGCCGTCGTGTGCGGCGGATTTGAAGAACCAGTGAATACATCTATATGAGTGACTTTTGGGGAAGAAGGTTATTGGATTATTTCAATAGCAATATTATTCTTATTTTTGTGCATGAACATAAGGCTGGCATGTCTTCTTCCTTTGCTTTTGCTTCCAACATTGCTTCTTAAAAGCTTATTAATAGAAATTTATTTGTTCATTAGGAATTGAAATGGGTTTTGGTGAATTTATTACTTTTTTTTAATACATTTGGTGTGTAAGATCAGATTAAATGGGTTATGGGTCGGATTTAATTGATAATTTATTTTAAATGGGTAATTCGGATCGAAATTGAGAATTTGAGATTGATTTGGGGAAATCATTAGTTTGAAGGGTACAAATGATAAGTTTGCAGACGGCAGGGGTAAACCTAACTTCATTTTAACGATAGAGTTAACCAATAAAACAAAGTTAAGAGATATTTTTAACCTTTTTCCCTATATAAGAATATCTTAAACACCAGCAAAACCAATGGAGACCTGTAGCACAATAACAATGGTGTGTGTGTATATATATATATATACACGAGACTTACCTAGCGATCAGATTCGATTCCTTACTGTAATTTTTTTTTGAAATGTCTAAATTTGACGTGAACTGATTGAGCAGTAGCTTCGGTGACAATTGAGTTTAGAAGTATACAAGGGATGTAAGATTGAATCCCTATAGAGTTACTTTTTAAAAAAGTTTTATTGTCCAATGTTTTATATCCTTCATGGAATTTCTGATTACGTCACTATAGATGTATAGACGCACCTATTATTAGTTTATATATATATAGCTATAAACAAAGTACCAAAGTGATTGCGGGAACGATACACTTTGATTACCGGCGAAGGCTTCCAAAGGCGACCAGCTTTCCATACTAGTTGTTACCTTACCCTGCCATTTTTCCAATATTATTGAATAGCATGGCCTGGGGCTATATATATATTATCAATCAGAAAAGGAAACTATAGCAGACATTGGCAGTTGGCTTATGAAGACAACTTCATAAAACAGAAACAGATTAATCATAAAATTAATTAATTTTTTTAAAAAAAAACACATGCTAATAAACACGGGTTCAAGGATAAAATCATTCATGTCCGAAAATAACATAATAAACGTACTTTTATTTCTTAATAAATAATTTTATACATATTAAATAAATTTATTATTACAAAATTCAAGATTTAAAACTAAAATTATTGGGCCCGATCGAATACGTAACTAACACATTGACTCAATCCCTACTTATGGGATGAATCGCAAATGTTAAGAAGGACGACTCTAATATAAGGCAATATTAGTCGTGCTTTCAATAATATTTTCTAATGGAAACGCATTTATTAAGGAGAATATTGAAGTATCATCACATTTGGGAAGGTAAGATTACTATATTTATTTAATTTGCTTATGGAATTTATGAAAATTTTATGATATAGTAATTGATTATAAACTCAAAATAAACATCAAAATTTTATTGGATCACGGATTTCACATATCTATAATTTTAGAAAAAGATCCGATCAATTAGTAATAAATTCTTGAGTAAATAGATTGATATCACTCTAAACTATCATTATTTTGCAAGAAATCATATTTAAATTATTCAATGTTCACATAACCCCCACGTACCATATTAAAAATTAAATGATGATATGAGTTTTGCAAGATTTGATTGATCACGTAAAAGGAAAGCTGAACATTTGATAATTACGCAATTAATTGAAGATCCACATAATTGCTATACGATTTCATTTTGGTAAAAATAATAGTAATATTGGTGAAGGATCTTAGTGGGTAAGAAAGAAATACTGAGAATTAAGGAAAAGATTTTGAATCAAAGAATAATTATCAGTATCAAAATTGAATGGTAAGGACTGACCATCAAGTACAACGGATGGGCTGCTCCTTTATAATTAAAAATATCAAGTTCGAATTTTGAATATGAAAAAAAATCTTGACAAAAAGCAATGGGTCTATGGGCGCTAGCCAAAAAATAACTGCTAGGGACCATGCTTCGCCAAGCGATTTGAAACCTGTTGATTTTGTGAAATAGAATCGTTAGAAGACGACTAGTCATTGTCTTTTTATTAAATTTTCAGGAAGACAATGGATAAAATAAAAATTGTCAATATTATATTTTTTGTAAGTTAAATTATTAAATGATCTAAATGAATATTCTTTTTGTTTTTTACAATTTTGATTATTTTTTTAAAAAAAGATTCCATATCAACTAATTTAAATGAAAATCAATTAAATAGATTTGATGACTTTGTACGTAAAATACTCATAGTTGAGTGAGTTTGAGGTTATAAAGAATTGAGTTAAAAAAAAAAAAAATAGAATGAGTCATTTATTAGAACCAAGAGCTTAAAACATACAGGCACCAGAGGTATGTTCACATCTTCACATGAGGAGAAAATGCTTACAAAATTTCAGCGGCATTTCCAACTATGTTTCTTATCTACTTAGATGGTAATGGCCCCTGTCAAACATGGAAACATATATTTAGCTTTAGGAGAGTCAAATTAAAGACACAACATCAACATACATTACAAAATATGTAAGACTTGTCGTTGAGACGACTCTGTAACATATATACATAATATAATGTGTGCACGTGTAATTTTTCTTATAAAATGATATTTTTTTTCAATCAAATTGCAGTCAACTCGTGTTATAAATAATGAAACCCCTAAAAATTCTAAAACAATAATTAAATAGAAGAAATACCTACGATTTGACAAACATGACTGTTCTCTATGTATTCAAACACAAAATATAAGCTGTCTGAAATTTTTTATGTGACAAAAGCCTCAAATTTCACTACATTTGCAGTCCAATCTACGTAAATGTCAAATCTCTTTCCCCATAAAGAGAACACTCTCCAATTGGATTCCCAATGACAAATTTTACATTATTAACTGTGATAATTTTGTCAATTTTAATTAAGGCCGCGAGCCATGTACATGTTAACATATTTTTCTTAATCAATCTGCAATAAAAATTAGCATTAGAATATCTTACAGTTTTAAAAATCAATAGATATATAAGTGACACTCATAATTGTGTATTTAAATATGTGCAGATAAGTTGATACAAGAAAAAAAATTATGTAATCAAGCAAAGTCAATTTTAAAATAGAACCAGATGAGAAAGAGTACTCAAGGACTAAAATTAGTTAGTAAAGCTAAAAAAAATCTGATCACGGTAACCTGATACGTTGACGTTTCTTAAAATGTTGCTTTTTTATGTCAAATGGAGAAACGATTTATAAGTAATCCTAATAATTATTTTGAGATTAATACCCCAGAAATTTGTAGGAGAAATAAATATATACTAGCAAAGGTAAGGGAGAAAGAGCGACTGTTAGAAAAAATTTCAAACGTTAAGATACCAATTTATAATTATACGTCTAATCTTTTGGGGGAAAAAAAAGAAGCACATTTGGACATTGGACTGCTTCAGAATCTACAAGTGATTTTCTCTACATATAGAATAATATTAAGTTCTTCTCTCAAAAATAGCATTAACACACAATAAAATTATAAAAGTAAGAGTACACAATTATTTTGTTATATTTCATGAATTCAAACAATAATTATTATTATTTTGACTGTCCTAAAATAAATGTCATCTATTTAGGAATAAAAAAAAATATTAAATAATTAGAGGTAAAAATAAAATAATAAAAATATTGATCCATTTTAACATATTATAATATTTAATCTTTATTGTCATTATTCTTTTCATTTATTGGCATTAAGAAATAATTTGTACGTTGGAGCATTCTTGTCTATTTAAATTAATAATAGTCAAAAATGCATTTAAAATATCATGTTTTATAGAGTTTCTTATCAAAACTATTGTTGTTTACTTTTTTTTATTTGAATTGTCACCAGCTATTTATTAAAACACTTCTGAATTATCATATATTTCTGGTTCATGCCTGAATTATTACCAGAACTAACCCAAATGAAAAAATAATTATTTTTTTAGTTGAGTGGGGTCGGGAAAGGTTAAGAAATGGGTAAGATGATTTTTTAGAGTTGTGTGGTATTTTTAGAAATTAAATAAAAATGATTTAAGATAAAAAAGATTAATTCAAAAAATATACACTTGTTAACGAAAGGAGTAAATATACATTATTTGTTAGACAACAAACATATATATATGCAGCATTTTAAACATGCAGTGACAACAAACTAATCAAAACATCCATTCAAGCAATGATCATGTTCTGAATTAGATGTTACGGCAGAATAGAGAGTTATAATACTACATCAACATCTCTTTCTCCCTTTTGAGTTTAAACTTCTAAGAAAAAGATTGAGATCAGTTTAAATCTATGTTGACCATTTTTGCTTTAAGTGATGCACACAAAAAATTTGAGATCTCAGTAAAAAAAATTAATCTTGTATCAAGAAGTTCGTGATAAAAAAACTGTCGATCTATTAGCATTCTCTCCAACACCGGGGAGTTGACTAACAAAAGCTTGATAAATTGCATCTCAAACATTCTTCCAATAAAATTTTCTAGCTTAACTTCCTCGAGGTGATCAAATGTCATGTCCGACAAACTTTCAAGTTCAAGTGATTCTTCAGTATCACTATATACCATCTTCATCGAAACCCTAAGAAACATAACATGAAATCAACTTTCAGATTATTGAGGAACCAAAAAAGTCCGACAAATGACCCCTATAAGGAAAAAAAGAGTTAAAGCACCACAAACCTTCATATCAAAATATTTCAAATATGGGAAGCTTAAGCAAAGAACATATGAAAGCTTATACGATTCCACCAACAAAATGTGGTAAAATCGTTTGACACTATCAGGATTAAAGGGAAGCTTTGTTGGTGCGTCATATCCTTCTTCACTCTGAAGAAGCATATGAAGCACCAACAAGGCTTCCCTTTAATCCTAACAATGTCAAACGATTTTACATGCCCGATATTTTGTTGGTGGAATCATATAAGCTCTCGTATGCTCTTGGCTTAATAGAAGTTTCCTATATTTGGAACATCTTGAAATGCAGGTTTGTAGTGTGTTAACTCTTTTTTCCTTAATTATTGGTTATTTATCGTACTTTTGGGATCCTCAAAATCTGAGAGTCGACTTCTTGCTATGTTTCTTAGATTTTCGATGAAGATGATAGTGATACTGAAGAATCACTTGAACTCGAAAGTTTGTCAGACATGACATTTTATTTTTGCCTTTTGTTTCAGATTTTTCTTTGTTTCATAGAGCTAAACCTACAAAGAAAAATAATGGATATTTTCATGTAGTACGAGTTTTCTATTACTAAAATCTTTTTATTTTAAGTAATAAAATAAATAAACATAAGAAGTTGTTTCATTTTCTAGATTTAGAACATCAAATCAATAATTTTACTAGTATTAAAATTCGATAATCCTAAAAAATCTATGTAACTATAGCATAACGCTAACCGAAAAGAAATAGTAATGAGCTTTTAAAAAAATAGTAAATTAAATTTTGAAAACCTTTTTTTTAGTGTTTTAATCATAAGTCACTTTTTGGATTCTTCAAATCTTCAACCTTAATCTAGATTAATCAATCTAACCTTACTATTTAGAGGTATTTGGAAAATGATTTTATACTTTTATGAAAAGCAATCAGGTTCTATATAGGTATATCATCAAGAATTCGCAAAACATTCATCAAGGATCACAAACTAGCCAGATCATTGTCTCTTAGAGTGTTCCTGAATAGACTACTAGAGCAACTTAAAACTAATGTTAGAATTCACAAAAACAGTTTATAGAGAAGCAATAGCATGAAAATCAAATTGATAAGAACAAAAAGGGCAAATTTAAGGATAAAATTGAGCAAATAATAAAGAATATCAATAGATTAGTTACAGATTTTCCTATAATCATGGAGGAAAAGGAGTGGAGTCCAGGAAGGCAGGAAGGATGAATTGGCACTATTAGAGTTTTTTTATTGTACTAACAATGAAGCCTAGAAAATGAATTTTGAGGAAGAATGGGGGAATTTGTTTTCCTTTTTTTAAGACTACTATGTGTATTGAGTCTCTAACTTCACATATAGTACTCTGTCTGTGTACATTCTATACTTCTATCTATGACGGGATATATATAGTCAAATCTTGCGTATATTTTACGCTCCTATTTTTTATTAGATATATAGACATTTAATTTATTTATTTTACCTTTGACTAGATGTATTATTATTGTAATACGACTAATGATTTGCATACATTCTACACTCATATTTTTGACTAAATATATACACCATTAACCCTTCTTTGATCTTTAACTAGATATATTGTTGTTGTAATATAATTAATGGTCATTTTCCATTTACCAAAAAGCTCTTTACATTTTATTAAAGGTCATTTTCCATTCAATACCAAAAAGCTCTTTTCATTTTATTTATTTTTGTCTCTAATGAATTAATATTTTTATATTTTTCATTTAATATTCCTATATAGATAACACTTATTTTGGAGCGGTCAAAATAATAATAATTAATATTGAATTCATGAAATATAACAAATAATTTTGTAATGTTACTTTTATGATTTGATTGTGTATCATCAATGATATTACAAGCTTTATATCTTCTCTCTTCTTCTTTCTTCATATAATATTTGAAATATTGATGTTAAATAGAAAATTGAATGATTATTTACTAAAAGAATAAATGAGAAAAAAGGTAAGTGTCAAAAAATAAAAAGATATATACTAAGGAATTTGATCTCGTCAATAACTGTATATTTATTTGATTTTTTCTTTGTTTCATTTCATTTCATTGTTTTCTACTTATATAAATAAAATTATAAACAACTTTCATTAAAAAAACAAGTAAATTTTAAGAGGAAGGAAGAAATTTTTTTATGACATCTTAAGTTTACATGCTCATTAATTTATATATTACCAATATTTTTTCCTTTTCCTATTTATTTGTAAAATTTTAATTCAAATAAGTTTATTTTTCAATATAAGGTCGAATAGTTTCAAATAGAAGTGAAAAATATTTTAAACAAATTCTTTCTACTAAAGAATTTTATATAGAATATTAGAAAAATTGTGAAAAGGTGATTAATTGTTAAATTATAAATTAATAATGAATTTTTAAAAAAATTGACACTATTATTCGATAATAATCTAATCTAATTTTATTATTTAAGATCATGTGAAGCGCGGACAATAATATTAGTAATGAAATGAATAAAAATTGGTGTCATTTAGTTTTTTTATGATTTTTTTTCCGTGTTGACGTGATAATGGAACAAAAAAAAATTGTACTTTTCAGGGTTTTTTTATGATTGTAAAAACTCTAATGTAGCTTGTGTACATTCCGATAAATTCTTTAAATTTTATTATGTCTCAATAACACTAGTATCATATAACTTTATTTCTTTAATAAAAAATATATAAAAAAAAAAAAAAAACTTAATTTACGCATTGCAAAGTTTGTCTCATCTTTATCGTTCTTCGTAAATGTTCAATTATTTAGGTGTACATGTTTTGTCTCGATAACTATAGGGTAAAAACTTATCCGTATAGAGTTTGCACCTAATCGAAATTGAGGTGGTTGTACTCTTCAAGAAAATCTATATATATATATATATATGTAGGGAAAAGGGACGGATTTACCCTCGAACTTTAATAAATGGTACGTATATGCCCTCCGTTATACTTTGCGTCCACATAAGCCCCTGCCGTCCAATTATAGGTACACATATACCCCTCTCACTAACGGACTCCTAATTTCTTACACGTGTCTTAATCATATTGAACTACCCGGTTGACCCTTTTTTTAACCCATAACTCAACTATCCGCCCCATAATCCAATACCCACTAAAAATCGTGCTTTGCTTGTTGTGATTGCTTCTTCAACTCACAACACCATCTCTGTGACTGCCATTAACTCTAATAAATCTAGGACTTGGAAAGCCATTGCAGATTACTCTTGCTGATGTGGTTGTCATAGCTCAAACTTATACAGACTTGACTGGAGGTGCAAGCTCAATTGGAGAGCAGCCAATTAAAGGTCTCTTGGATCCAAAAGCAATGGCAAGGCTGGCTGTCGGAGAAGCACTCACAAATCTTGTTTGAGCGAAAGTTACATCTCTTTCTGATGTTAAAGCAAGTGGGAATTGGATGTATGCTGCAAAATTAGATGGTGAAGGAGCTCCAATGTATGATGTTGTTGTTGCTCTTTCTGAAGCTATGATTGAACTTGCCAAATTGGACTTCTTTGGAAACCTGCGAACAACACACACATTAATTTCTGGAATGCCTCTTGGATTCGACCAAATACCTCTCTTAAATCATCATCATCTTATCACAACAGTTAATAAATTTACCTCTGAGTAAATCATCATCTACTTATCAGTTCGATGAAGACAAGGTGAAATTGATGAAGACAAACTGGAATCGCGGCGGATAGTTGGATACGGGCGACGACTAGGGTTTTGGTGTGTGAGAAATGCGGGGACCTCCGACTAGGGAAAAGGGACCGATTTTGGTGTGTTAATTTGAGTGTTTTAATTAGGATTCCTTTTAGAGGAAATTGGGTGGGTATTGGGTTATGGGGCGGATAGTTGGGTTATGGGTTAAAAAAAGGGTCAAACGGGTAGTTCAATAGGATTAAGACACGTGTAAGAAATTAGGGGTCCGTTAGTGAGAGGGGTATATGTGTACCTATAATTGGACGGCAGGGACTTATGTGAACGCAAAGTATAACGGAGGGTATATACGTACCATTT
>JAJOOO010027984.1:0-12373 GCA_029582685.1 Solanum piurae
TACAATAATTCAGGGATATATTTGTCCTTTTTCTTGATATTTTATGATAAGAAACAATATGCACATACTAATACTACATAATTTTGACTATAAACGGAGGGGTTTCCTCACATTTTTAAACTACGCCTTTTTTATGTTTTCTATTCTTCGCTTCTTAAAACCTCAAGTTTGATTTACAAACGTTGACAATCTCAAAGTTCAGTGAAATTAGACACTCCCTAACATGAATGTTAAATTAATATAATACTCCAACTAAAAACATCCAATTTAGTATATCTTCTATATTTTATATCAATATTTATTTATATTATATTGAGAAAACAGTCAAATACCCCCTCAACCTATTATCTGTTACTTTTTTTTTTATAGATTTGAAGATGATATTTTTCTTGCCAAATTTCAAATTCTAATACCCACTTTCAATTTCAATCAAGAAACTCACAAATTTCAAATTCTAAAACCCATTTTCAGTTCCAATCAAGAAACTCGGGTTGCTACAATAATCGAAAAGATTTCTCTAGCCGAAGCTATAATATCATTTTTCAATGTTTGATTGAAAGTATTTTCCATTGAGGTGAAGAAATTAAAGGACTATCATTAACTTTCTTTTGGTTATATTGTCTATTTTTAGGAAATATTTGAAAGGATTGGTCATGAAATAGTTCATTGTGGATTAAAAGTAAAAAAATGAAAAATAAAATGTTGTATAGGTGCTTGCCATGGCAGCCATGACAAAATTTAATTGCAGAGGTATAAATGTTGAAGGAGGGAAATGGTTAGAGAGAGAGAGAGTATGTGATTGTAATTAATTAAATCTATTTATTAATTATATTGAATTCAATTAAAAAATGACACTTGTTTAATCATTTAATCTTGACTTATTTATTTGTCTTACACTTACCTTTAGGAAAGTGAACACATTTGTTGTGCCACATCAGCACTTAAGGGTGTCAATATCTCTGTTTAAAATACTTCAAGGGGGTAATAGGACCTCCGTAAAGTATTGGTGTGTAGTTGAGAATTGAGTAATAGGTTGAGGGGATATTTGGTTGTTTACTCTATTATTATATTTTTTGCTTTGGAATTGGAAGGATTTTATTTATTTAATAGTAGGTTCATCCACACAAAAAGGAACTGATCTAAACGATATAGTTCCATTCGCATCTCCTTCAAGAACTTTTAAAGTAAAGGAAGGAGATGCTTCAAAAACAAACAACTTGTTCATATGCATATTTGGATCCATAGTCTTCCTTCCATATTCCGCTAATATGTCTGCTACTGAGTTAGCCTCCCTCATTATATGCTTTATTGTTGATCCTCCCATCAGTAGGAGCACTGACCTGCAATACAAATAAATGTGTGAGTGTATTGGTTTAGAACTTTCTAAGATGTTATGTAATACCTGAGAGTCGGTCTCCACGAGCAAATGGTTAATGTTTATTTTATGTGCTAGATTCAAACCATGGAGCAAAGCTAGTAGTTCCGCATGATGGGCATTAACGACTTTTACTTTGCAAGAAAATCCTACAATCCAACTGCCTAGATGGTCCTTTATAACTCCACCGGTTCCACCTATTTTCGAGTTTTGATCAAAGGAACCGTCAATATTTAGTTTAAGCATTCCTTCAGGCGGTCGTTGCCATGCTACAGGGGTCATAAATCGAGGTAGCTTCTTTGGTTGGGAGTGAACTAAATGGTAGTACTCTATTGCCTGGAACGAGATATTTTGTAGAGTACTGGGCAGTCTACTAATGCTTTGATTTTTAAAGAGCTTATTGTTTCTATTCTTCCAGATATTCCAAAGAATTATCGGGACTAGGCAAGCCGTGGGCACTATCTGCGAGTTTCCTAGCGAAGTGTACTGCCTTGATGAGCATAATTTTTGAATTTCTTTGTGAAAGTTTGGTCCAGTGATGATAATGCCATACTTATTCCATATACGTTTTGCATCTGGACACTCCATAAAAATATGAGTTACATCTTCTTCTTCATTTGTGCAAGAGTAGCAAGTTTTATATCTTATGATGTTCCTATTATACAAAGCTAAAGCTGTAGGGAGCTTTTCTAAAGTAAACAACCAAAGAAATTTTTTTACTTTGTTTATAGCTAAGGTTTTCCATACCCAGTTGTGGTTGATGTTCTTATTGATACTAGGATTACAAGTTTCAGATAAATAGATATCGTAAGCTCCTTTGGTGCTAAAGTCTCCATCATTGCTTGTATTCCAATAGTAATTATCACTTTTTCGAGGAGAGGTTTGGATGTAGGTGTTTAATTTTGATAAGTCCCAGTTATTATTAATGATGAGTTGAGATACTGATGCGTTGGAGTCGTTTTTATTTAGAGGGCCTCCAATTACTTTGCGCAAAGAGTACGAGGCTTCAATCCAGTTGTCATCCCATATCTGAATTTTATTTCCATTTCCCACATTCCATGATAGTCCCTTGTGGAATAAGGGAAAGGTTTTACTAAGACTTTTCCAAATATATGAGTCGTAGGGATAGTACTTCACCATATTACTTTTTCTCCTATTATTATATTTGTTTTTTAAAACATTTGCCCATAGATGGTCCGAGTTGTTAAGAAGTCTCCAATTTAGGCTGGCAAGTAGAGCAAAAAATTTTCCGTTTGTATTTTGAATTCCTAGTCCACCCTCTTTAATAGGTGTAGTCACAAGATCCCAATTTGCCAAATGGAGTTCCTTTTTTCTGACGTTGATCCCCAGAGAAAATTTCTTTGTATTTGATCTATATGCTTACAAGTTTCTTTGGGGAGTAAGTTGCATTGCATGGCATAGGTCGGGATAGATGCGAGGACTGATTTAACTAAAGTAGTCCTTCCTGCTAGAGTTATGAATCGACCTTTCCATCATTTTAATTTGTTGTTCATGTTATCTATAATGTATTGATAATTTCAACTTTTAGGGTGGTAGCTAGTTATGGGTAACCCAAGATATTTTTCCAACCTATTTTTCTGTCGGATGTTCATAATAGTAGAGAGCTCATTTTTATTTTCTGTAGAAACATTTGTTGAGAAGATAATTGAGGACTTATTAAAATTTATTTTTTGCCCTGATTGTGTTGAGAGCGTGTTAAAGATTTGAATTATCGTGGCCGCATTTTCTTTATCAACTTTTGCCATAAGAATGATATCATCAGCAAACAGTAGGTGGGAGATAGGTATTCCTATTCTTCCGATCCTAATCGATTGCCAGTGTTGCTGATGAGTAGCATAATTTATTAATCTTGTTAAAGATTCCATACATATTATGAAAATGTAATGAGATAAAGGATCTCCTTGTCTAATGCCCCTACATGGAAGAAAGCAATTCGTGGGGTACCATTAACTAGGACTGAGATAGACGAAGTGCTTATGCAAGACATTATGAGATTAATAATATTTTTACGAAAATTTAGGATGGTAAGAGATTGTTTTACGAACAACCATTCTAATCTGTCGAAAGCTTTTTTCTAAATCAATTTTTAGTAGCATTTTCCCAAACTTTCCTTTTGTTTTTTGGAAAGAATGTATGGCTTCTTGGACTATAATTGCATTATCAACAACTCTTCTTTCGGGTATGAAACTACATTGTTGGGGGCTAATGATTTTATCTAAGTAAGGTCTGATTCTGTTTACTATAATTTTTGTGATGGTTTTATAAATGGTATTACAAAGGCTAATGGGTCTATAATGAGTAATTTGTTCCGGATTTTTTATTTTAGGAATAAGGCAAATGAAAGTTTCGTTTAATTCCGGGGGGACATCGGAAGTTAGAAAAACTTTTTCACAAGTAGTTATGATAGATTCCTCTGTATCTTTCCAATATTTTTGGAAGAACAATGGATGTAAACCATCCGGACCCGGTGATTTAAGAGGTTTGAAGGAGAAAATAACATTTTTTATTTCATTTTTTCAAGAGGTCTTCCTATTAGATCACTATCTTCCATTGAGAGAGCATTTACGCATAATTTAGGATTTTCAAGGTCACATTTTATTAACTCAGTAGTGTAACTGGTTTTGAAATGATGAACGATAGTATTATTATAGTTTCAGGGTCGAAAGTCCAATTTCCCACCAAATCATTTAATCCTATAATTCTATTTCTACGCCTCCTATTAGTTGTAGAAATATGGAAGAATTTTGTATTAGCGTCCCCTTCGTTTAGCCATTGAACTCTTGATTTTAACTTCCAAAACTCTTCCTCTCTTTTAAGAATTTCATTGTACTCTTTAATGAGCTTTTCCTCAAGATATATGTGGAAAGGCTTTTTATAGTTTTCGTCCATTCGTTGTAGTCCATTAATCCTTTTCAGGACATCTTTCTTTTGTTTGAAAATGTTCCCAAACGTTTTCTTGTTCCAGATTCTAGTAGCTTTTGTAAAATTTTCCAAGGTATTACTATAGCTTCTATTGTTTTCCCATGCTTTCCTTACTACATTCAAAAAGTTTGGGTGCCTTAACCATATTGACTCGAATCTAAAGATTTTGTTAGGTTTATTAACACTTTTTGTGCAATTCAATAGTACGGGACAATGATCTGAGTGAGTACGAGGAAGGTGATGTACCGTAGAGTCCGAAAATAGATTTAACCATTCGTGATTGCTAAGAAATCTATCTAGTCTTTCCATGATTAGAGTTCTTTTGTTTTTATGCTTATTTGACCAAGTGTATTTTAGGCCCGTAAAACCAAGGTCTATCATGTTCATATCATCTAAACAGTTTATGAAAGCAGAACATTTAGTATTGTTAATAGGTCTTCCCCCTAATTTTTCTAGTGCGTTTGTAACTTCATTAAAATCACCACATACCAACCAAGGACCAATTATGCTAATAGTGATATTTCTCAAGTTTTCCCAGAGTATTTTTCTATGTTTATACGAATTTTTTGCATAGATTACAGATATATGCCATTTAGGAGAAGTCGTGCTTACCTCGATAGTTGCGTGGATCTCCTGTTCTGTTAGCACAAATGGTTATATTGTGACCTCCGAGATTTTCCAAAATAGTGCAATTCCACTCGAGTATCCAATCGCTGGAATTTGTATGACATCAGTGAAGCCTAATGCTTGAAGTAAGTTATCATGATCCTCCATTCGCGTCTCAGTAAGGGCAAGAATCGTAGGATTATTCCATTCAATTAGTGCACGCATATTACTCATAAAGTTTGAGTTGTGTGCTCCTCTACAATTCCAAAGTAGCATCTTCATTGTTATACCTTCCTGTGAGTTGGAGCTCCCTCCTGGCGTCAGCGAAATTTCCAGGTTCACATTTGAATCCAGCTTAGTTATGTTCACCCCATCCATTACTTGCTTCCCCTTCAAAGTTGGAATGATTATAGCTACATATTTTTGGGGAATCTGTGAGTTGTAGGGCCGTATTGTAATGGATGATGTCCTCACTGCTTGTGGCACTCTGACTAGGTATTTCTTTTCGGTATTTTGGAGCATGTCCAAAGTTAGTGGGTTCCTCAAGAAGAGGATTGGAGTATGATGATCTGGTATGTTTGGTACCTCTTCTCTCATTTGATATGTGGCATGATGATTCATAAGGGACAATGGCGTTTCCAGTGGCATCTGAGGAACCACTTGGTCCTCTTCGTTGAACATCATGTCCTCGTATTCTTGATTTTGATTGTGCATGTCCAATATTTGTTTTAACGAGGAGTTGACAAAGCAACTCAGTTGGTGTATAAGCCTGAGGTGTTGTAAGTTTAGGTTGGAGAGGGTTGTGCTATATTGAAGGATATGACAGAACTCCAGAGTGGTTAGCTCTTGGGTTAGCTCGAGTTGTGTCGACGCTAGTCGTATTAGACTGTTTGTCATCCTTTCCTCTATTATATTTGGTAGAGGAGTGGGGTTGTGGTCGTTCTGATTCAGGTTTAGCATCCCCTCCCACGTCGCATAAGGCGACGTTTGGACTGCATGTGGGAATACTGTTAGCAGATGATGGTTCTGCGTTATATAGTTCGTGTCGAATGGAGTGTATGGATTCGTGGGGTTCTGGAATACAGGATTTCTTGGGATGTAATTTGGGATTTCTTGTAATTGATGGTTCTCTATTGGGTAAGGTGGTTGAGTGTTGATGTTGCTCATCATCAGGTGGTGAGGGAGATGACTGTTTGACATGATGAGTCTTTGGTGGTGGTTGTTTGGTTGTTGTTGGTTGAGGAATAAGCGATTGTATTGAGACATTGTTAAAAAGCTTTTGGCTAAAATTTGTATGTAGTATTTTCTCTTGGGAGTTGAATTTAAAGCCTTCATGTAAACTATTCGAAGTGTTTGAACTCATGGTAGGTTGTACTTTGAGATTTCCTTGTACCTTTTTCCTATTTGATCGATGTGTGATGTTGATGTTCAGATGAGATGATTGGAAGCTAAATTTTTCGATTTCGATTCGCTCTTTCTTTGATGTACTTGAAGAGTTATTAAGGTCATTTTGATTGTGATCTAGTTTCATTTGGATGGAAGGGAAAGTTTCTAGTTCTAGTGCCTCGTTGGCTTTAGTATCTGAAGGAGAAGTACTACTTATTCCAAGATTTGTGGGATTTGGTTGGTAGGATTTTTTTTTATGTGAGAGTATGACCTATGCTATTTGTTACTTGATTTGGTTTGGTAGCTTTGGTCACTGTTATGGATAATTTTTGTTTTTCTGTTGTGGTGGCATTTACTCTCTCCACGTTTTGGGCTTTTGTATCATTTAATGAGAACTTGGTAACAAGATTTTTGACGTGGCTTGGATGTATGCTGATTTTTATTTTCCATGACGTGTCCAACTCTGCTTCCGCAAGGTTTGAGGGTGTACTGGTAGGGTCATTTTTGGTTTTTTGAATTGGATTTTCCCCTGTGATTTTTTGTTTTTGTGGGCCTACGAAATCTATGTTTTTGGTGTTGTAATTGTGTTCTCGATTGTTTGTTTCTACTATGAAGGTTTGTTTGGTGAATTTATGGTTGCTGCTCATGTGTTCTATTTCATTTAATGGGTCCATTTTATGGTTCCTTGTCAGGGGCAGAATTTTGTCTTGATCAAAAGTAGTATTGTTGTTGGTTTGTTTCCTATACTTTTTTTGGATAAATCACTATGGTCCATCCCCCATTTTCTTTCACATTTGTACATGTGTCACTAGGATCATTATTCAATTTAGTTTGGTTAGAGGTAGAGGGGATATCAGATACTTTCCTAGGACAAGAGTGGACTAAATGGCCAAGTCTTTCGCAAGATGTACATGGGGGAGTAGATGGTTCATAATGTATTTTTTGCAGATGTGTTCCTATCAGTACTTCAGTTGGCAGTGGTTTGGTGAGAGGTGCAAGGATACAGAGTCTAGCATATCTACCTCTGGTAGTGTTCTTTGTGACTGTGCCTATTTTTAGGACGGAGCCTACTTCGTTACCTATTTTTTGGAGTATACTAAGATCGTAGAATTTGGTAGGTAGTTCAGGTAGTCTAATCCAAACAGTAGAGTAGTTAATATGAGATTGAGAAGGATTGAATTTAGGTTCCCACTTTCGAACAGAGATGAACTGTGATCCTATGAACCAGGGCCCTTTGTGAAGGATTTTTTCAAAGTTTTCCGGCCGAGTAAGTTTTATAAGATAGAATTCCTCTCCTAGATCAATAAGGTTTATTTTTTCTGAAGGCTTCCACAAGGTTTGAAGTCTGTTTTGGAGGTAAATATATCCCATCTTCTTCCCTACTAGCTTTATAATCAGAGCAAACCTCCAGGGAGAATATAATCGTAGTTTATCAGCTGATGTTATAGGGATAAAGTTGCGGTGATTTTGGTGGTTTTCTTGTTCATCATGGAAACTAATGTTGTCTAGGCTTTGTGTAACATAGTTAATTGTTGGTTCTTCCATATTCGATATCAAGGATTCAAGGAAACTTACTTTTGAGTTCAGATTTGGTGTTAGTTCTTCTTTCTGCTTTTTGGTACATCAGCTTCCTGCTCACTCATCTCTTGATCATTGTTATCCATTCTTGGATCTTCAAAATGTTAAGCTAAGTTGTTGGCTATTGTTTGTTCCAGCAATGTTATATTAAAAGTAAGAACACCAACAATACATTAATAACAAAGTAATGCACTATGGGGAAGGAAGGAGAAAGTATATTTAAGAGGTGTAACTAAGAGATTTTAAGAGTGATTACTACCTCTTCTTGGTTACACTTTGACTAATTCTATAGAATATCTGCTATTTTTCACCAATACAAATACTAAATAACCCTACCAAACATGTTGGGAAATTGTAGGTAATGATATCCTAAGGATGGTGATAGATTTTTTCAACGGTAATACTCTTCCTAAGTCAATTACTCATACTAACTTGGTCTTATTACCCAAGAAAGAGATTACTCAATCCTTTTCAAACTTAAGATCAATTAGCTTGAGCAATTTTATTAACAAAATCATTTCCAGGGTGGTGCATGACAGGTTGGAAATTTTGTTACCTAAATTGATTTCTCACAATCAATCTGGTTCTGTTAAAGGGAGAAGTATCATAGAAAATGTCTTATTGACACAAGAGATTGTTTCTGATATTAGAAAAAAAGGTAAACCTTCTAATGTGGTCATTAAATTGGATATGTCCAAGGCTTATGATAGAGTTTCCTGGTTCTTTCTTATGAAAGTGTCGAGGAAGATGGGCTTTGCAGAGAATTTTGTTGATATAATTTGGAGGTTGCTTGCTAATAATTGGTACTCAGTTTTAATCAATGGTCAACCAAATGGATTCTTTCACTCTACTAGAGGAGTAAAACAGGGGGACCCTCTATCACCTGCTCTTTTCATACTATCATCTGAAGTCTTGACTAGATCTCTAAATTCTTTATTTGATGATGATCAATATGTGGGTTATGGTTTACCAAAATGGAGCACTAAGATAAATCATCTTTCTTATGCAAATGACACTATTATATTTGCATCAGCTAATGCTTATTCTTTGAATAAAATTGTGTCATTGTTACAGGATTATGAGACTCAAACTGGCCAAAAAGTAAACAAGGATAAAAATTTTGTTTATCTACATCAAAAGGTTGCATCAGAAGATAAACAACTAGTGGAAGATTGTACAGGTATAAAAAGGGGCCAGTTCCCTTTTAAATACCTAGGTTGCCCTATCACTCACTCAAGGAAAAGAAAACAACACTATGATGAACTTCTTCAGAGAGTGAAGTCAAAATTGCAAGCATGGAAAGGAAATATGCTATCAAATGGAGGTAAAGAGGTATTGATTACTAGTGTATTACAAAGTGTTCCCATTCATGTGCTTTCTGCAATTTTTCCTCCTAATTGTGTGTTAAAAGAACTTCATAGAATTTTTGCTAAATTCTTTTGGAGTAATAAAGCAACAGGAAGGAGTAAACACTGGGCTGCATGGGAGAAAGTATGTTTGCCCAAACAAGAAGGTGGTTTAGGGTTTAGGTCTATGTTTGATGTCTCAAAAGCTATGTATGAAAAGCTCTGGTGGAAATTCAGGACTCAAAAGTCTCTATGGTCAAACTTTATGTGGAACAAATATTGTAAGAAGCAAATTCCTACACTTGTCCAATGGAGAGGGGGTACTCAGGTGTGGAAGCACATGTTGGAGAATAGAGACTGTATTGAACAATCTTTATGGTGAGAGCCTAAGGGGGGTTCTTCCTCAGTTTGGTATGACAATTGGACCAGGTTAGGTCCATTATATCTTCAGCATAGTGAAGAGCAGACTTGTCACCCTATGATAGATGTTGAGTGTTTTTTGAAGGAAACTGGCTGGGACTATGTAAACATGCAACACCATCTACCAGAAGCTGTAATCAACCAAGTAAGATTATACATGGGACATGCCGTATTGACTGACCAAGGGGATAAGCCTTGGTGGACAAAAACAAGCTCTAGACAGTTTAGTGTGAAGAGTGCTTGGGATCTTTTAAGGAAGAAAGAGACAGCAAATGAAGTATTTAAATATATCTGGGTGAAGGATATTCCTTTCAAGGTTTCATTTTTTGGGTGGAGAGTATGGTCAAATAGAGTCCCTGTATCTACTGTAATGGCTAATTGGAACCCTAATATATCTCAATTATGTTCATGTTGCAGTGTGCCTAGAAGAGAAACTTTGGAGCATTTATTTGTAAAAGGAGAGGTTGCCAAGAGAGTCTGGAGGCATTATACATCTGCAGCTGGGATCATTGATCCCTTAATTCAGATTAAACAAACTATGAAGTTGTGGTGGGAGACTACTGGCAACACTAGGCAGAAAGCAGTGTTTCAAGCAATTCCTAATATAATATTATGGTTCTTATGGTAAAGGAGGAACACTGTGATTCATGGTGGTACATATCCTATCAGCAAGGTTATTTGGGATGTTGCTACCATGGTGCAAAAGTTTATGATGAGTAGATTTGGTTACAGGGATGTAACTAGTACTTGGCCTCTAATGGTAGCAGTATTGGATGGTTTCAGACCTTGTTTTAAAACCAGGTGGGTAAGGTGGTACCCCCCCAATGAGGGTTGGTGGAAGGTTAATACTGATGGAGCATCAAAGGGCAATCCAGGGTCTAGTGCTGCAGCCTTTTGTATTAGAGACAATAATGGTGATTTTATTTGTGCAAAAGGAATGAAGATATCAGATGCAACCAGCTTAACTGCTGAAGCTGTGGCTATTGGAGAGGCTTTGCAATACTGTTGGGAGAAGGATTATAATCATATTATAATAGAAACTGACTCAATGGCAATGACACAAATTTTAAATGGTGCATGGGATATACCATGGAGTGTGGCCTTGGAAGTCAGTTCTATTAATAGGGTGAAAGAATAGCTAGCAGTAAGAGTACAACACTCCTTAAGGAAGGGTAATACTCTTGCTGATTATTTTACTAACCTAGTTTTTGTTTTTGCAGGTAACTATGAATTCACAACTTACCAGGAGGTCCCAAACACAGCAAAGAACATAATCAATATGGATAAGCAGAATATGCCAACCATGAGAATCAGACAAATGAATGCATCAGATTGCTAGGTCCCTGGTTTAACATATAGTTCCCTGTGGTGTAGCTTAACACAAGTCAGACTAACATTATACAGCTCTTCTATAGTCTGAAGTAACTTCGATTGGTCAATATGCCATGCACCTGGTGAGAGCTTTGAGGTGTATGATGTGGTATAAAACCAGGACTAAGAGGGTAAGGCAATGTTGGTCTCTGATTTGTTAATTTCACCATGATAAAAAAGAACATTTGTTAATACTTTATGGAGACATTACTGAACATGGTATCTAGCATCAGCCATACAACAAAATCAGCTAACTTTGCCTAAATCTAAGAATGGGTGGTGGTATTAATCCCTTGATTGGATTCAACCCACTTGAACTTATATTTGGGTAAGGCCTAGCTGATTAAACTAACGCAGAGTAGATGCAAGACAATACTAAATGAGAATTAGATCTCACAACCACAAGTCAAGAAAGAGCAGTCCAAATCACAACAGGATGCCAACGACAAAATAAGTTTCAGGAAACATACCTTATCAGCAAAGGAAGAATCGAAGCTGGTGAGCGAAGTGGCGGTACTCAACGCGCGAGCTGAATTCACACATCGTGCAGCCTCGCTGCCTTGTGAGTCGACAGGCGCGGGGAGGATCCACCAATTTCCCCTTGTCAGCAAAGATCGACGCATGCGAGCGAGGTGGAGGCGTCGCCGGGAGGATTCTCCGGTCTTCTGTTCCTAATTCGCTGGTCACTTCGTTAAAGTGGCTATTCACTTTCCTAATTGTTTAGGTTGTTGTTTTGTTTGAAAGAACTGACTTTAGAAACAAACCCACAATGTAATATTGATTTTAGGGAAAATTGTATATAATAGCAAATTATTAATTCAAATTAAATGCTATAAATATAGTTTGATTTAATTGTACCTCATAGCAAACTGTTGTTATTTCACCTCTCTCCTGGTGAATCTTGCTCGCCACTATCGTTCTCTCCCTCGCATCTCTCGTTTTTTATACAAACACAAGTGTATAAAGTGCGTTTGTGTTTGTATAAAGCGAGAGAAAATTGTATATATACATATATTTTCGTTCCCCTCTCTCCCCTCTTCTAGATCTCGCTCGCCACTCTCCCAGATCTCGCTCTCTCACTCGCCTTTCTCACTTTATACAAAAAACGCAAATTGTATAAAATGTGTTTGTGTTTGTATAAAGCGAGAGAAAATTGTATATATACATATATTTTCGTTCCCCTCTCCCAGATCTCGCTCGTCACTCTCCCAGATCTAGCTCTCTCACTCGCCTCTCTCACTTTATACAAAAACGCAAATGTATAAAATGCGTGAAAATTGTATATATACATATATTTTCGTTCCCCTCTCTCCCCTCTCCCAGATCTCGCTCGCTCACTCGCCTCTCT
>JAJOOO010027985.1:0-10423 GCA_029582685.1 Solanum piurae
AAATACTTTGACTAATTGGATATAATCGTGGGTTAAAGTAAAGTCTAAACCATTTTCCTCGTGGGATCGACCCCAACCTACAAGTTGGGTTCTTTACTTGATAACGATCGCTTACGCTTCTTTAGGGAGGTGTAATTTGAGCGTAT
This sequence comes from Solanum piurae, assembly GCA_029582685.1. Lineage (NCBI taxonomy): Eukaryota > Viridiplantae > Streptophyta > Magnoliopsida > Solanales > Solanaceae > Solanum > Solanum piurae. The sequence continues at coordinate 147 of JAJOOO010027985.1, forward strand.
CAACCACGGTCTGATATGATAGAAAGGGGCACCCCGTGCACCCTTACTATCTCTTTTAAATACATCTTAGCCAATTGCTGTGCATTATAGTCTACTCTGACTGGAATGAAGTGGGCTGACTTAGTCAATCTGTCAACCACTACCCAAATAGAATCAAATTTCTCCAAGGTCTTGAGGAGACCGACCACAAAATCCATAGCTATACTTTCCCACTTCCATTTCGGAATTAGGATTCTCTGAAGCAAACCTGCCGGTCTTTGATGCTCATACTTTACCTGTTGGCAGTTTTGGCATTTAACCAGAAACTCAGCTATATCTTTCTTCATGCCAGACCACTAATAAAGTCGCTTCATATCTCGATACATCTTGGTCACACCCAGATGAATTGAATATCGTGAACCATGAGACTCTGTCAACAATTTCTGAATCAAGTCATCTAATCGAGGGACACAAATTCTTCCTTTAAAATTAAGCACACCCCTCACATCAAGAACCATAACTTGTGCCTTACCAGACATTGTCTTCTTCCTAAGCTCATTCTAATTCTCATCCTTAAACTATTTGGCCTTGATCTCTTCAAGGAAGGTGGCCCTTAGCTCAATGCTAACTAATACCCCACCTTTTTCTGAGATGCCCAACTGCATGAACTTAGACTCCAAATGTTGAATTTCATCATATAAAGGTCGCTTGGTCACACCCAAGCAAACTAGACTACCCATACTCACCGCCTTCCGGCATAATGCGTCTGCCACCACGTTAGCCTTACCCGGATGATACTAGATGGTAACATGATAATCCTATAGTAACTCCATCCACCTTCGTTTATCAGATTTAGATCCTTTTGAGTGAATATATGTTGTAGACTATGATGATAAGTGAACACCTCACACTTGACACCATAGAGATAATGCCACCAGACCTTAAGAGCAAACACTACTGCTGCCAACTCTAAATCATGTGTTGGGTAATTCCTCTTATGCACCTTCAACGGCCACGATGCATAAGCAATAACATTATTATCCTGAATTAACACAACACCCAAACCCGAAAGGGAAGAATCACAATAAATAATAATATCTTTACCTTCCACCGGTAGTGCTAGAATAGGTGCTACAATTAAAAGAGTCTTGAGATTTTGAAAGCTCTCTTCACATTTTTCAGTCCATTCAAAAGTACCTCCTTTTTGGTCAACCTTGTAAAATGTGTGGCAATAGAAGCGAAGCTTTTCACAAACCATCGATAGTAATTAGCGATCCCCATAAAACTCCTAACTTCAGTCACAGAGCTAGGCCGGACCCTATTCTTAACCGCTTCAATCTTTTGCGGGATCTGCCATTACCCCTTTCTTTGAAACAAAATGCCCCAAAAAGGCAACCAAAGTCAACCAAAATTCACACTTAGAAAATTTTTCATACAACTTTTGTTTCCCAAGAACACCCAGAACAATACGAAGATGGTCGGCATGGTCTTCCTCACTTTTCGAATAACCAAAATGTCATCAATAAATACTATCACAAATGAATCAAGAAATGGTTTGAACACACCATTCATCAAACTCATGAAAATTTCAGGCGCAATTGTCAACCCAAATGGCATAACTATAAATTCATAGTGCCCATAACGGGCCCTAAATGCCATTTTTGGTATATCCTCAGGCCTAATCTTTAACTGATGATAGCCAGACCTTAGATCAATCTTAGAGAAAATGGATGGACCCTGCAACTGGTCAAACAAATCATCTATCCTAGGCAATGGATACTTATTTCTAATGGTGGCCCTATTCAATTGTCGATAGTCTATGCACATCCTCATACTACCATCATTTTTATTAACAAGCAAGATAGGAGCACCCCACGGGGAAGCTCTAGGACGATTGAAACCTTTATCAAGAAGTTCTTAGATTTGAGCCTTAAGCTCTCTCATTTCCACCGGAGCTATGCGATAAGGAGGAATATAGATGGGGCGAGTACCAAGTTCCAACTCAATGCAGAAATCTATATCTCTATCTGGAGGCATACCAGGCAAATCAGTAGGAAATACTTCTCTAAATTTTGACACTACAGGAATGGATTCAATAGAGGGAGACTCGACCTCAACATCCCGAATATGAGCCAAATAAGCTAACAACCCCGCCCCACCAGTTTTCTAGACCGAATGGAGGATATAATCTTAGCTGGTTTGGGCTTGTACACCCCTTCCAACTCTAACTTTTTCCTACCCAGAATATCTAGATACACAAACTTAGTGTTACAATTTAACACAACATAATAGGGGGGACAACTAAGTCATGCCTAAATCAAAGTCAGTCATATAAAAAAAAACCAAATCAACCCAAGTTTGGAATCCCATAAACATAATAGAACAAGCACGATACACATGAGTGACTATAACTGACTCTCCAACTGGGGTAGAAACATGGATGGTGGCATCAAGTACATTACAAATCATATCAAATCCTAAGGCAAACTGAATAGACACATAATGATAAGTAGAACTCGGATCAAATAACATATTATCCGACCGGTCACAGACAATAATAGTACCTGTGATCATTGCGTCAGAAGACTGTGCCTTGCTCTTTCCTGGAGAGGCATAACACTGGGCCCTGTCATCTTGACGGGTGACTTCCCTGCCTGGCTGTGCTGTACCTCTTCTTACGTTACCATTTCCCCGACCTTCACGGCCTCGCTGATTTCCTCCTCGCCCAACTTGTGGACGTCCTCGACCATTATTACCATTTCCCGTGGAAACCATTGCTCTAGTCTGTTGTTGCATGGGGTCCTACATGCGTGGGTAGGGACAATCTCTCCTCATATGCCCAGGTTCTCCATAATTATAACAAATGCGCTCAAAAGATGGCCTGCTGCCCATCGAAGGTGTGACTCTCTAGCTATCGTGAATCAAATTCTGATGTGAAGTACCCGAATAATTACCTGTAGAAGCGGGCATATCGGACTGAATTTGCCAGGCTACAAGTGTCAGCCTCCCTGGACCTCTAGAGTAGGAACCCTGAAAGTTACATGTTCTCTTAACTTTCTTAGCCAATGCCTTAAACTGCCCATTGTGCCTCACTCCTTCCACTTTATTCACAAAATCTGTTACCTCATTAAAACTTTTTCCTGCAAAAGTCATGTGCACAGACAATACCTGTAACTTAGAATTCAGTCCCTTGACGAATATACATGTCCTATCTTCCTCAGTAGTCACTAATTGTGTAGCATATGTAGACAAAGCATGTAACTTATCCTTATAAGCAGCCACAACATACCACCTTGCTCCAAAGCCATGAACTCATCCTTCTTACTATCTCTCAAGGTTCGGGGCACATACTTCTCCTAGAACAGAGCATGAAACTGGATCCAAGTGAGTGGGGGTAAAGATGACGATCTCCATTCCATATATGCTCTCCACCACTGCTTAGCCTCACCCTGAAGCTAGAAGATCACAAACTCTACTCCATGCTGATGGACAATACCCAACTTATGAAGCCTCTCATAACAATCCAGTATGAACTCATAGGCGTCCTCACTCTCAGAACCATGGAACACAGCCAACTTCAGCATTAGAAACTTAGTCAACATCTAATGCTCATTACTAGTCATTATGGGACCCAACAAAGGACGGGAAAATATATCATTACCTAACGTTGCACCTCCTATTGGACTAGTAACAATAGCGGGGCAGTTGGTTGGGGGTTGAGTAGCTTGCACTGCTGGAAGGATTCCAGGACCAACCAATCCTTTCAGAAAAGACATGATTTGTTGAGTTAACACTGGGTCTAAGGGAGGAACACCGGTATTCCTAGACGGTGCATCCTCTTCCTGTCCAACATCCCTCTCGTTTGCAATCTCCACATTCTCTTCCACCTTTCATGATGTGTAGGAGGGGCCGCTTCCCTTGGAGAATTCTTAGTTTGGGATCCACCCCTAGCGGGTGCCACTCTTTCTCTTCCCCCTTAATCTCCTTCTACTCTTGCCTCGACCGCGACCTCTCGATGCAGATTCCTCAGCTGGCTCATTGACAAGAGCTGCGGACCTGACACCATTGACCCTAGTGTTAACCATCTACGGACAGAAGAGTGTCGGAGATTAGATACTAATTGAAATCAAGTTATAGCACAAAAGGAGACAAGAGAAAACAGAGAGATTTCCTAAAGTCCTATAGTCTCTCGAAGAAAAGTACAGAAGTCTCCATACCGCTCCGCAAGACTCTACTAGACTTGTTTTGGTACATAGAGATCAATTAACCTAGGGCTGTGATACTAACTTTATCACGACCCAAATCGTCGTGATTAGCACCCACACTAACCCTCCGATGAGAGAATCATTAATTCTAATAAGCTAACCTAAAAACTAGTTATTTAAATTAGAGTTCCCATTAACTCCGAAAGTCTAATGAATCATCACTAAAACATTGCGGAAAACACCCCTAGAATTTGAAAGTCAATTTACCAAAACATCTAAAGTTCAACAAGTCTAAGAAAATGGGTACAACCCAAACTAAATATACAAGTAAGTCTAATTAGAAAGTTTGAGTTCGAAAAGAGTGGACTAAAACATAGAGGAACCATAGCAGCCTAAAACAACTGGCTCACCCTTGAATCCGATCTTGCTCACTGATCTCCTAAACGTGGTATGTCATTAGCTTCCTGAAGATCCCCTGTACTAAACAAAGAAAGAACAAGTGCAGTATCACTACACAACCATAGTGTACTGGTAGGATCACACGGCTATTCTAGTAAGTGAAACATATATAACCAATCACATCATAGTAAACACGCATATACCGAGCATATAAAATATTAGTTATCTTTTTAGGAGCAATGTACCATTCCACATTCTAAATAATACACATATATGACAAGTCAGTGGTCCTCTCATGGAACCCATACCCAAACTGTTAGTGTGCCAGATCGTGACACCCTATCCAAGTTAGTGTGTCGAAACGTGACACCTATTCTAATATATATGTCGGTACGTGACATCCGATCTCAGTTAATATGTCGGAACATGACACCCGATCCATTCAACATGCCACAATCACAATCACAATGTACATTCTCATAATCATACAATCAATTGTTTATTCATGATTTACAATCATTCATTCATACTCATTTGCATTAGATGTGATCAATAGTGCAACATTCACATACACACATGCATTACAATGAAGCAAATACTAACATACATAACAAAAACATGAAATCAAACCATCACCTACCTCGAAACCAAGCTTGAATCCTCCTAAGAAACTTGATTCTTCCCTTTCCAAATTCTTTTCGTTTGTTCTAGGCCTACAAACAAGTAATATAATGCAAGGATCAATAATTAAGGTCTAATTTACCCAAATTATAACAAACCCAATAACCCAAGACCAAACCCATGATCCTAAGGTGCAGCTAGGGCTTTTTCCCACCATCCAATTCAGTCCAAAAACCCTCCTCAATTATTAATAACCAAGAATCTAAGTTCTACGGATTGAAAAATCGATTAGGGGAGTAAGAATCTTACCTTTTGCACCTAAAGTAGTGGAAAGCTATCAAGAAATTTCCTGGGGTCCTCTCTTAGCTCTTAAGAATGATGTTTGCAGAATAATGACATTTTTGTTGGGTTTAATTCCGACTTAAGTCACGACTGGCCAGCCGTAGCGGGATATAACCCGCCACAGCGGCCCGGCCCTGGTGGCATGTACAGAAAAAGAGAGTCAAAAGTTGAGTTCCAAACCCCTATTTCACAACACAGTTTCCACCCATGACAGTCAGAAAATTCATGTTCATGCTAAGGTCAGTTTCGGGAGTTCTATTATCCCGAATTCAATTCCATAAAGTCGTACATGTCCCTTCATGTCTTAATTATCTACTCGGGTGAAAAAGATCATAATTAGATCTCTCATTCATTACTAGATTTCACTAGACCTCAGTGACTCCGATTTTGTCCAAATTTGAACTAGCTTAGGAATTCTCAACGTTAACTTTTCTAACGACTGGAGCAGGTCGTTACATACATTCCCTTTAATTTGCAGCAATGAGAAGGAAGAACTCTAATCAAATCAAAAGGATTCTTACATTAAGACTATTTCTATTGAGAACTCATAATTATATACACTAAGAATGCAAGAATTTGAAAATTGACAGATCTTTTAATTATTTGTTTGAATTAAAGTGTTATGATATATTTATTGATTTTTACTTTTTATCAATATATAACACTATATAGTATGTCTAGTGGCCTTTTAGTAACAATAAAAATATTAAATATTTACCAATATGGATAAGTACATGTAAAGTGGTCAACAACTTTACTGATCAATAAGGACTCAATTTATTGTAAACTAGATTTTGCACTTTAAGCTACTTGACATGAGTTCCATTGTCTTATGCAATAATCTTTTCCTACTTGTGCTTTAAACACTTACTTTGAATATTACAAATGATAAATTACCACATAACCCTTTCAGTTTAATGTATTCATCTAATTTTTGCTTGGCACATAATTAATGAAAATAAAGAAGATTTTTGAATCTTGTAATCTTAAATTGAAGATATGTAAAATGCATCAAGGTTCTCTTTATTCTTATGTTATTAACCATGGAAAGTGAAAATTAAAAAGTAAGAGTTACAAAAAAGGAAAAAAGACATTCCTTTTTAGAAGGAAAAAAAACAAGAAAAAAATTTGAAACGAAGAAAGTAATAAATAAAAACACATTTTATTCCATGATAAACATACTAAAAGATAAATTAAAATCAAATATAGAATAACCATAATTAATAATATGACAAACTTAACTCTATAAGTATCAAATTAAGTGATTGAAATTTTATTAAAGCAAGAAAATTCTATTCATTGGATCCAGATGGCCCTGCATCGGAATCAAACGAAGAATGCTCTGTAACTCTTAGAGGCTTAGAGGAGCAAATGCACTTCCAATGATTTGATATGGAAATTCAAAACAACGCTTCTTTTTTATGCTCACTACTCTTTCAATTTTTTGATGTGCAGCTTCCAAGGCCTTGCACAGATTTTTAAGGTCAAAGGAATTGAGTTTTTCAATTGGAGGTTCTTTCCTCGATGCTTGAAGAGCTTCTCCATATTTTTTCTCTCTTTCGAGTGAAATCTCCAATCTGTTTAGCTTCTTATTGATCTCATCAGTATTTGCATTTTGATGAGCAATAACGATGGGGTTAGGAGCATCAGTATCAGTCGAAGGATTTTATCCCAAAAATCTATTCATAATAGACTAAACGGAAGGGTGTCCACATGAATATGGTTTATTGCTTGGAGAAAAAACTTCAACGATAACATCAGCACCACACAAACTGGAGAGCTTAGTTGCCTTTTTAAAGACTCCATCGTGTCGTTTAGAGAATGTTACTTATAAATTTCTTTGATATTGCATCCTCGCCATTTAAACTCTTCTTTGGCCATTATTAGGTATTCTCATGTCTAAGCTTCTGTTTTGAGAATGTAAGAAATGTGATGTTATGTTTCTTTTCTAAAGATGTATTTATAGCGATAAAATCATCATAGTATCGTTTGAAAATGAACTCAAATGAAAATAAAGTAAAAATATTTATGATGTTTCCTTATTTAGTAGATTTGAATAAAAGACATTTGATATTAATTAAAATTCTCTGTTTGGTTCATTGTATTGTTAGTCAACATGTAAAGATAGTAACTATAAACGACATATTTTTTATTTAGATTTATGTTATTGAATTATTGAAAAAAATTTATTGTGTCATTCTTTTGTAACATATGTTTTAGTAAGTTAATATGCAAATTGATGATAATTTTTGAGGTAAATATTTTTTTATTGTGTTTGTATATTTTCTACATTTGCTCTTGTTCAATTATGTATATTTCCTAATAAAGTCATGCTTAATAAAGACATTCCACTATTATTAACAATATGAAAATACTTACTGTCTAACTCATATTTAACAAACAAAAAAATGTAAGCGCCTCTATTTAAAATTTTAAGTTAGTTGTGTGTATTCTAGAGCGTTGCTAAACTCGTAAAATATACTTGTAACTTATGAAAAGTGAAAGAATACAATAATAGAAAATCCTAATGCAATTTAACTTGTATAAATAACTTTAGAATATTCTCGAGCACTTTATAATTCATTTTAAATTCTTAATATGATACAACAAATTTTGTATCTTTTTTTTATTATTATTCAACCATCTGATATTTGAACATTATATGATGCATTATGAAATAATACATAATAACCATCCAAAAGAGTATAAATTTCAATTTTAGTATATACTTCATTTTCATAATATCATCTAACTAACTTTGCGACTTGAAATCACTTTAGTGAAACTCATCCATATCTTTTTTTCATTATTTTTTTGTCATTTACTTGTGTTGGTTGCTAACTTTTTTCAGTGACACTTCTTCTTTTTATCTGTTGATATCCATATGTTAAACAATTTATATTACTTTCGTAACATGTTTCTTACATTAATAATTTCTACAATTAAAAGAATATATACACAACTTTACACATCAAAAAATCTAGAAAGAGTATTTTTACTTGAGTAGTTACCTCTTTAAGAGGCCCTTTCAAGAACTTATCACAACCTAGAGAGAGAATTGTTACTTGAGCATTAAATTAGATATTTTTGGAATAGTACTGAGCATCGATATGGGAAAGATTTCAAACACCTCATATTCCCCATAAACCACGTAGCCAGCATAGGTAAGGATCACAATGACTTTTGGGCGACTCCTCACTGCCTTAGTACAAACCTTATAGTGGATCCATGATTTGAATTTGTTCTATACCCTTGCATGGTATATGATAGTTCTAGTGGTATGGGTGAGACGATGTATCATCACGAGGCTCATAGTGATGGTTGTCGGTTAGAGAAACTCTACAGTAATTTAATATATATATATTTCTGTTTAGGATTCACTATTCTTGCATTCTAATAATAAGAGCTTAAATCATATTTCATCATGATTTATACTATATTTCAGTCGAATTAGCTCTAAACTTTTAGTTCAGTTATTCGTTATTCAATTATATTACATACTCGTACATTCAATGAATTGATATATTGTCACGACCCAGACCGTCGTCATTGGCTCCCACACTACCCCTCCGGTGGGAGAACCATTAATACAAATCTGCTAACCCAAAAACTAGTCATTTAAAGATACGGAAGCAGGTTTAAATGAAGTAATAATGTGGAGTTCCGATAAACTTCGAAATTCTAACGAATCATGGCTAAAACATTGCAGAAAATACCCTTAGAATCTGAAAGTCAATGTACCAAAACATCTAAAGTTCAACAAGCATAAAGAAAATGGGTACAACCCAAACTAAACATACACTAAGTCTAACTAGAAAGTCTAAGTTTGAAAAGTGTGGACTAAAACATTTAGGACCCATGGCAGCCTGAAAGAACTGGCTCACCCTTGAATCTAATCTTGCTCACTGATCTCCTAAACGAGGTCTGTCAATAGCCGCCTGAAGATGCCCTGTACTCAACAAAGAAAGAGCAAGTGCAATATCAGTACACAACCACAGTGTACTGGTAGGATCACGTGGCTATTCTAGTAAGTGAAACATATATAACAAGTCACATCATAGTAAACACGCATATATTGAACATATACAATATATCAATTATATTTTTAGTATAAATGCACCATTCCACATTCTCAATAATACACATATATGACAAGTCAATGGTCCTCTCATGGAATCCATACCTAAACTATTAGTGTGCAGGATCGTGACTCCCGATCCAAGTTAGTGTGTCAGAGCGTGACACCCGTTGTAATATGTATGTCTGTATGTGACATCTGATCCCAGTTAGTGTGTGGGAATATGACTCCCGATCCATTAAACATGCCACAATCACAATCACAACGTATATTTTCATAATCATACAATCAAGTGTCGATTCATGGCTTACAATCATTCGTTCATACTCATTTGCATTAGATGTGATTAATAGTGCAACATTTACATACACACATGCATTACAATAAAGCAAATACTAACATACATCACACACACATGAAATCAAATCATCACCTATGTAACACCCCGTATCCGAAAATAGAGATTTCAGATTTATGGTGTTATAGATGGCACTCACGGACACCATCCACGGACCGTTGATGGACTCACGGTCCGTCCTGCAGGTCCGTGGTTCGTGATAGAAAACTTCCCCAGAACTCAGTCAGAAAATTTGGCTAAGTGTTGACCCACGGCCGGACTTACGGTCCGTAGGTCAAGTCACGGACCGTAGTTC
>JAJOOO010027986.1:0-11472 GCA_029582685.1 Solanum piurae
TCTCAAGATTTATAACTCAAAATAGGATTTATGCTGAAATATACTGATAATGTGGCGTTCAAAACTGGAGCATGTATATCTGAATAACTGAAATATCTGACCTAGCATGTGTAATTCAAGAACTAAAGAAATACATAACTAGGGTTCTGAAATTTATGCAAGAAATGATGTAATAACATGATAATCTGATTTGGAACATTTAAATAACTAATTCATGATGATTTGTTGAAATTCTAGAAACCCTAGGTCTGTTCATAATAATGGAATCAAGAATCTGACTGAATTCTAGGGACCTAATGGGTGAAAGGAACCCATTAGTGAAATCCCACATACCTGGTGACGAATTTCACAGAGAAATCTTTCAATTTCAGGGCTGGAACTGAAGAAAATTTGTTGCGTTCTTGAACTAGAGTTCTTGGCCTTTTTCTCCTCTCTTGCTTCTAATTTTTCCAAATTTGATTAATGATTTGACTTAGGTAAGTTCTAGTTATGTTCCTAGGCTTAAACTGATTAAAATCTCATGATTTAGAGTTTAAACGACGTATCTTAGGGGTTAAATGAAATAGGAAAAAACCAAAAGACCCCTGACTTTAATTGCTGTCGGAGTGACCGACGGATTGGACTGACGGGCCGTCAGTCAATCGACGGTCCTTCGATTGGGTCCGTAAGTCAATCATGCTCGATAGGCCTTCACTAAAACGAGCATAAACTTTTACTTGGAGGTTGGATTTTAGAAAACTCGGCGGCGTTGGAAAGAGGATTCAATTATCTATCATATCATAGGTCATGGGAAACAAAATTCATTTTGTGCTGGGAGTTATGACTATTTGAAGTTGACCCAATCAACAATTTCCCCCTAATTGGCTGCTGACCTTCACCAACGATCATACCTACGGACCGTGGATCGAATGACGGTCCGTACTGGTCGGACGTCGTTAGCGATTGAAGGATGAAATCTGAAGTGAGAAACTGAAAGTTGGCTGGCCCATCGACGGAGCTGACTGACGGTCCGTAGGTGGCTTCCGTCAGTGGCGTATGCAATTTCTGAAAATCTAGAATTTTTTTCTTTCTCGAATCTGGGGTGTTACATTATCTCCTCCTTGGGAGCATTCGTCCTCGAATGAAGACTAAACTAGCTTATATGGAGGGAGAGAGCAGCAAACCCTACCACTAAACACTGGAAACTGATTTCTGATTGAACTAAATTCCAAGAACATGCAAATACGCTGAAAATGCAAGTACAAACTGAAGGAACATGATACTAAGATTGAATCTACGCATGAATGACTGAAAAACTGACGAGGAACTATTACTTCAAGCTGGAGTGGAATTGGAAGGAAAGAGGTGAGGATACTTAGACTTCATGGCTGCTTCTGCTTCTCAAGTAGCTCCCTCTACGGACTGACTCCTCCACAAAACCTTGACTGAAGCGACTTATTTGTTTCTCAACCTTCGAACCTGACGATCAAGACTTTCAACTGGTACCTCTTAATAAGTGAGACTAGCCTTCACAGCCACACTTAATAAGTGTGGATCACCTACACACTTGGAGCGGTACCGTGTCAGATTCTATTAGGAAGTAAAGATGCGATTCTAATCGGTTATAGAAGTAGACATTGTCGAAATAAAAAAAATAAGTCAAAGGTTTGACAACGAATGTCAGATGAGGGGTTTTAAGATACCAATTATTAACTACAATAATCACTACAAGTACGGCGGAATTCTCGGGAGGTGATTGATTATAAGCTAATTTCACTATATGGGTAACTGAAGTTTATTAATAAAGTGTTGAATCACTGTGGGTAGGCTAAACTATAGGTGCAATAGTTTTCTCTCAAACAACTATTTTGGTTCAGGCGAGTTCTCTCGAACCTTGACAAGCTTGACACTACAAAACAACCCAAAACCTTAATTTATCTACTCTCTCGAGCTAGATATGTAGGAATGAATCAAGATTCATTCTCTCGAGCTGAACCCATAACAACCCACACACTACAATCATCAATCGATAACCTTGGTTTTAGAACCTCTCTCTCGAGAAATCCCAAAACACTAAGCTAAAATTGTATTTGCAACTACAATTCATAAATTACTACTCTTCTATCGATCAAACCCACATTAAAAAAACATTTAAATCATTAAACAACAATACCCATAAGCTAATTAAGAAAATAATCACATGATCATACCCCAAGAATTAGGGTTTTAGCCAAGCATCATAAAAAGATAGAAATTAATACCAAAAACATTCTCCATGATCTGGGTATTGCAATCCAAGTCTGTAAAATGATCTAAAGTACTAAAAATCAAAGACCCACTTCGAATCTACTTGAAAAACCCTTCAAAACTGTTTTCCAATGGAAAATACTAAGAAAACTCTCCAAAAATGGAAGAAAACTAAAACTGGACTTCAAAAATAAAACCAAGACTCTTTGGAACTATTTTAAAATTCAATTAGTTTCCCAAATTTCAGCTGCAAGGACCATTGGGCTAGGTAAGTTGAGCGTGGCCGACCAGGTCGGCGACGCGCCAATCTTTCCATATCATTGCCATTCTTCCTTGGCTTTTAATCCTAAAGGTTAGGTGACTTTATGCGATCCAATCGATGTTCCGCCGAATGTCCAAATCCATCGCCATGTTGGCTTCTCCACAGGGCGCGTAGTCTGGAACTTTAGGAGAGCTGAAGTGCCACTCGGCGAGTCTCCGAGTGGCTTTGGCGATTCTCAACATCTTTCTATATTTATTCTTTTCCATCTTTTTAGCTCCTTTTTGCCCGGTAGGGTCCTTGCCTTGCTCCTTTTGCCTTCATGTCTACAAATAAATATTTTAATATCAGTTTGGAACATAAGTTAGGCATTTGAGGACTATAAACTATCAAAACAAAGCCTTAAATGAGTCAAAATCTAGGACTCATCAATGGACCTTTCAGATTCGGTGAGAATTTACCCTTTGCCTTGTATCGATTTGGAAAGATTTACTCGTGAACCAATTGCCCAAGTGAAAATGTCTTGGTCTGACCTTCTTGATAAAAGCTTTAGTCATTCTAATGTGATTGAATTGACCATGATAGATTGCATTAATCCTACTTCAGTCAATTAATGTTAAGTTCTCAAATCGATTATGCACCCATTTAGCATCTCTCAACACTGCTTCTTGAGTGATCCTCAAAGATAGTTCCACTTCAACATGTATAACAACTTCATTACCATAAACTAGCAAAAATAAGGTGTAACCTTAGTAGAAGTTCTGATGGTAGTAAGATACCTTAATAAATCAAATGGTAACTTTTCATGCCAATGCTTATAATTTTCAATCATCTTGCGTAGTATCCTCTTGATATTATTTTTTGAAACCTCTACCACTTCATTCCTTTATGGATTGTATACAGTAGAATTTCGATGATTGATCTTGAATCTCTCATAGAATGCTTTCATCAAATCAATGTTTAAGTTGGTTCCATTATCTGTAACAATTGACTCAGGGATTCCGAACTGACAGATGATGTGATTTTTGAAAAAAATCATATATAACCTTCTTTATGACAGATTTTTGGAAGGTGGCTTCAACCCATTTAGCGAAGTAGTCAATTACAACAAGAATGAATCTGTGTCCATAAGATGCCCCTAATTTAATAGGGCCAATTACTTCCATACCCCAAGCTACAAAAGGAAAAGGTGAGCTAGTAACATGGAGTTCGTTGGGAGGGACTGAGATCATGTATGTATGAGTTTGGCATTGATGAAATTTCTAGTCATAATAGATACAATTTGTCTCCATGGTCAAACAAAATATCATGATCTTAGAATCTTCATTTCCAGAGTAAAATCATTCATGTGAGTACTACATGTTCCTGCGTGTATCTCTTCAACCAGCCTAGATGCTTCTCCAGCACCGACACACCTTAGCATACCCAAATCGAGAGTCTTCCTATATAGGACTTCTCCACTTAAAAATAATTGATTTTCTAACTTCCAAATCATGTGTTTTTGTACACTTGTTGCATTCTCTAAATAGTCACCATTCTTCAAATACCATTGAATATCATTGTACCAAGGCTTTTCGTCATGTTCTTCCTCAAAATGAAAACAATATGTTGGTTGCTCATGTATGTGAATGTGAACAGTATCAATGTAATTCTGATCTGGATGCCAAATCTTATAGGACAAGGTGGCTAAAGTGTCTGTGAATTCATTATGAATTCTTGGAACATGCTTGAATTCCACTTTGACAAAAATAGAAAGGCTAGCAAGTAGCACAAAAGTCTAAGCTAAGGCTTACAGTATCAGACCCAAGTCTGCTATTCTAGTCTACAAGGACCTAGTCCATCCGAAACAACGTCGGAGACATACTATAGTCACAAGGTGCATGGGTCTAAGGCAACACTAGTCTATCCTACTCTAAGGCCAAATCACACTCTATAAACAAGTAATCAAACAAGTAAATCACATAGCATGCTACAACACACATGCAACCCTCTACCAGTATGGTACTACCCTCAAAATAGTACTAATCAACCCTAAACCATAGGTTCTAGTTTATCAAAGCTCTAGTTTGGCTCATCCTTTTATGCTGTGCATACTTGGTACTAGCCTTTTCGAAGGTCCTTGTTAAAATACTTGGCATGTCCAAGTTTATCGAACAAGTTTTTAATGAGAGGGATGGGATATTTTTTTTTATTATCACTTTGTTGAGCATCTGACAATCTATGCATAAGTGTTACAACCTTTGTTTCTTCTTTTGAAATAAGATTGGCACTCCATAGGGTGCTTTAGACGGACAAATGTGACTGGATTTGCGCAACTTCTTCAACTGTTTCCTCAACTCATCTAACTTGAGTGGAGCTATGCGATATGGGGAATAAGTAGGTGGATTTTCAGGCTCTAGTTCGATCTTATGTTCTACCTCGCGCCTAGGAGGTAAGTGCCTTGGAAACTCTTCCAATATCACATATTTGTTTTCTTATTGAACCTTCTCTATGTATGGTGGAAATGTCTCTTTAGCACCATTATCTTCACCCAAACTCGCGATGCTGGCGATGAACATCGGCTCCCCTTTCTTTAGGACCTTCACAAGCTCCATGGAATATAGTTGAGCTTGTCCATCCGTCTTTGGCACCTTAGTCAGGGGTACCATACATGATACTTCTTTTTTCATGACCAAAAGTCGTTTGAGGTAGGTATTGATCATCATGTGACACTTTTGGAAGAACTCTTGCCCGAGAATGATGTCAAAGATATCTAAGAGAGCGATAGAAAAATTGGTTTTACCTTGACACTTGCCTAATGTGATGCTTACTCCATGAGGGACTCCGCATATGCAAGTCGGTGGTTCATTGATCTTCTTGAGGTGGATGTCATTTAGGTTGAAACTCAGCCCTAATATTTTTGATACTATCTTGGTTAGGATGTTGGCCTTCTCACCAGAGTCTACCATTACACGAGCTGGTCATCCATTGATAAAGATTTCTACATATTGTGTGTTGTGTTCCTTTGGCTTTCCCGATTGCTTTGTGACAGCTCCGCATAGTCCAACCATTCTTAATTGCATTGTTCCCAAATATTGTCATTGTTCTTGTGTACGCTTCTCTTTCTGTTCTTGGAATATGGAACCAATGGTATTTATTTTAGGGTAGTTGGCATAGCCATGCGGTCCACCACATATGTATCATCCATCTCTTTTTATACTTTGCAACTTCTTCCCGGCATAGCTTGGACGTCCAAACTTCTTGCCTTTCGACTTGTAGGTGTCGTGATTCTTGGAGTGTGCATGTTTTTGTTTTGAATTTGAAATGATCTTCCCTACCTTTGGCATGACTACTTTCCATCTCATTCTTTTTGCCTTTGTCCTATTTTTCATGCCTAAAGTATATTAAAGCTTCGGACTGTGTGATGACTTCTTCGATAGTATTGACTTGTTGGTGTTCTAACTCCGTCCTAACCTAATTTTGCAGTCCATCCATGAAGTGGAACATCATATCTTAATCTATGAGGCTGGGAACTCCTTCACATATGCTCATATGTTTCCCTCTTCTTCAACTCCCGAAACTTGCACTTCTCCTCATAAATGATGTTGTTGGAAAAGAAGGCCTTCTTGAACTCAACTCAGAATTGCTACCATGTATTGATGGTGCAATACCCCTTCCCTGTCTCAGATTTCTTTCACTTCCACCACAACATGTCCATCTCAGAGATATATAACATGACACTCTTGATCTTATTCTCGTTGTTGCGCCCAAATGCACACACAAGTGTATGCGGTTGCATAAGTAGTATAGTTCATTTTAGAAACGAGTTATCGTACCCAAAGGACTTACGATCAATTTATAATAACCAACTTAATACCATAATTCAACAAAAGTATTTTCAAAAGAGTTTAATTATTGTTTATTACTACTACGACAAATTTAATAAATAAAGTAACTAGTGCGAACGACTTCAATTTGATGGTTTAAACAAGTAAGAGACAATTCCAGGGTTGCCGCATGCTTTGGATTTCAAGTATCACATCACAAGTAATGAACTAATTTTGGTTATCAAGTCACTGCTTTACAGGGTTGATTTTATGATCATGGTCTCTCAACCTCTAATCACCTATTCCAATTAGTTGTCTAACTACATCGTTGAGCAGGGATAGGCAATCCTAATTGGCGAGCATTTATATCTCATCCTATTTTGTTACCAAGCTAGGTGTTCGTCCTGGCGTCACTCCTAAACACAAATCAACTCAATTTAATAGAAGATCAAACTTTCTCTATCATTTGGTGTATCTCCCTTAGCGTCTCCCGAGTTTAAAAGTAGACAAGAGATTTATATCTATGATGGCCAGTCAAGAAATACTAAAATAAAAATATAGAAGTGACTTAAAATGATAACCCATAATTAATTCAAAACTATTGATACTCAACAATCATCCGTAGCTACAACCCAGAATAATGGAGTTTAGCCACTCATAATATTCAAAAACTCAAAATAAATATTGCTCATGCGATTCACAATTAAAGAAAGAGTTAGAGAATTGAAACCTATTACAATACGTTAATCCTTGCTCTTGCACACTAAAAAAAAGTCAACTTACAAAATAACCTAGGTCCTATCTATAGTGTTTAGGAAAATAATTTACAATTCTAGCACAAGAAGGAATCCTAATTAAATTAAATTCCTCACAGCAGTCGGTTAGGGCTGGCGCGTCGCGCCTGAAAGGCTGGCGCATCACGCTGCCAGTGTGCCAAAAATGCCCCTTTGTAATTCTTGGTCTGGCGCATCGCGCCACTGTCGCACCTTTGAGGCTGGGGCAGCGCGCCAGGCTTCTACTTTGTCTCCCTTGCTTCCTTTTTTTCTCCTTACTCACTTCTTTTAGGAACCCTGCAAAATAGCTAATCATGTCTATTAGTATGTAATCATCGCAATCCTCAGTCAAAACATGTAAATTAGATTAGTGAATGTTCTTAAACTCACGTTAAATATGGATAATTCGGCATATAATTATGCCCAAGATCACTTGTCGCTCTTTACTCTGTTACACTTGAAATAGTTCTCCAAGTACTACAAGAAATTTTCCACCTCTTGTACGTCATGAGTGCCTTTGAACATTGATGGCTTGGGAGCCTCAATCTTGGCCTCTCTATATCCATTGGACATTACAGATCCTTTAACTTCAATTCCACCCTAGAGTGCTTCCATCTCCTTCTCATGGTTTCAATTGTGCTTAATGCATCCATGAGCCTACACTCTAAGAAAGTGATGGTTTCCTTTATCTCATATTCCTCACGCTTACGCCCCTCCAACTCTTTACAAATGTCATTATTGTCAAAGATGAAGTCTTCAAGAGTTTTCATTTTATTATCTACCTCGTTCAAGCTTTTTCCTAAGATTTTCCACAGACTGCCTCAGTGTGTCAACCCTCGGGATCCACTCTGTTTCAGGAGTTACTTCTATAGATTTATCCCCATGTTCCTCCTCACTCTCCTCAGTGGCCGAAGGTGAGTGAGATGTTAGTGCATTGTTTATTGTAGTCTAGAACAACCAACCCTTGTTCTTCTTAGGATTCTTCTTCCGCTTTTAGTGCTTCTTTCCATTATCCTACTGGATGTTGCTGATGCTAGCAGCATTAATGTCTCACTTTTTTCCATTCCCTTAGTATTAATCTTTGCTCTTTTACAACATTTTCACAGAATTAGACTTTAATTAAGCACACCGTGTGACATATGATAACACACTCATGAATCTTTCATGATCTCGGAAGCTCAAGTAAGCCTTTTAAATACTAGATCGCTAACGGAATACTGGATTAAAGAAAGACACAAAAGAATTGCTTAAAAAGTTTTTATGTTGTTCAAGACTTTGAAGATTTGTTTGATGATTTTTACAAGTGAATGTCCCTCTATTTGTACTACTCATATAGGGACTAATAGATAAATAATAGTAGTTATACAAGTTCCTAATTATTTATCAACAAGTCGTTTCTCTAGAATTCTCTATACAACTAGAAGATTCCAAGGACCTTCCATGCAAATCCATGAGATTATAAGGTCTTTCAAGGAATTCTCCATATATTTATACAATATTCCACTAAGGACTATTGTTCTTCTACTGTAAGCTTTCCACATGGACAACCTTATTCCACCTCGTGCCTAACTGATGTAATGAGTGCCAGGTCATCACACTAGACCTTATTAACATATATCCTTATATTACACAGTTATCACTCGAAGGGAAAATCTATCCTTACAACTTATTCAACCACAACAATCCTTTCCAACACTACCTATCACTGGCAACATCAGTTACAAATAAAACAAAAAAATTATTAAAAATAAGATCATCTATGACATTAGGCCAACTTTCAAAGAAGACAAAATCTCAAAAAAGAAAATGTTTCATTAAAAGGTTGGCACAAATCGACAGTTGCATGCATAGAACAAGTGCCAACATAACATTTACCTTAAGTGTTGCAATTGTTTTCTCAAACAGAGACAATACAAAAGAATCTCCAGTCATCTATAAAATTTAAAAAATTGCAATTTGATCATATTGCAAGTAGTACAAAAAATTTGATATGCTAATACATAATTATGTAAATAAATCTTAAGGTGCGCAAGGTTGAGGGGTTTTGAAGAAAAAATAAATATGGACTCTACATCCTTTCTTACATCAAGTATCAAAATCTGTGGAGTAAATGTTGTTCAAACATGCAAAATTGAAAAAAAACATTAATACACAATGAAGCATATGTAAAAAGATTTGAATTGAATAAATCCTAATAAAACTGAAAGGTCCTCGTAGAATTTAATGAATAGATTATAACAATTAAAATCTAAAATATTGATGTAGCTGAAAAAGCACTAATTTAAGGAAGTCTTTAACAAAGAGTCAAGTTAAGGAACATCAAGCATTACAAATGAAAATTTCACAATAAAATCTACCTAGGAGATGATGAGAAAGGATTAGGAACAATAACAACTACATGAGCGTATATGGACAAAAGGTTGACAACTTAAAATTAGTTTTTTTTTCCTATGGAGGGTATATGTGAGAAGAACCCTAATTATTGATACTCTCAAAGAATAAACATCACTCGAATATCTAGATGATGGTATCGTGATGATTTTAAGGAGGAGACACTGATACACTTATTTCTAACATCTCCAATAGTTGCAAGGATATTGAGACAGTTTGCTTCTTGTGCAGGTGTACACTTTGATAGGTTGCACAACTGCAACAAGTAATCTTAAAGTGATGGAAATCTTTGCAATCCCCAAAGATTTAGCACATATATTGAGTCTTACCAACCATTAATATATGGAAATCATGAAAGAGAAGAAACTCAAGGAAACATAAAGAAAATACTATTTATGGGAGGATAGTTTATCAGGTCCAATTAATAATTAATCAGATGATTAGAGTCAACTATCCCAAGTTAACTTTATCACCAATGGACTAGTCGACACTGATAGAGTTCTTGAAAATTACAAGCCTAAACTATATTTATTGATTAGTAAAGTGGAAGAAATAGTCATATGTACAATCAAAATCAACACAGATGAAGCAAACAAAGGAAATCCATGACTAAGTTCCTATGGTTTTTATTTAAGGAATGGCATTGAAGATCTAATTTACGGGAAGACAAGATAGATAGGAGAAGCTTCAACTTTAGTGGAAGAGATTACATCAATTCATAAAGCCATGAGATACTATCTTAGCCAAGGAATTCATAATGCTGACATAGTGACAAAATCGATGATTCTAAGGAACATACTCATAATGTTCGGAAACCACCACGAAAAATCACACAAGAAGTAGAGAGAATCAGATGATGCAACAAGTACAAATTGGGATTACACATGTGTTCAGAAAAAGGAAATAAGCTAGCAGATTTCTTTACAAATCTAGCTTTTGAGCAAGAGAATACAACACACTTTCAAGATATTTATTCGATACCATCAATGGAAAAGAGAATAATTAATTCATAAAAAACAATGGTTCCCTACATCTGAGTTAGGAGTAGAAGGATACAACACCATAAAGACCATGCAATGATTTTTAAAAATATGAAAAGGGAGAAATGTACAAAACGGATCCGATTTCTATGAAATTACAAAAGCAACATCAACTAAAAGAGCCCATCCTAAGTCCATTTTTCTAAAAATATAAGGAATTCATCTTAGAAAAGGAAATAATAGATTTGAGATAGATAACGAAAAGAGAATACAAAACATACAAGCTTGAAACATCAACTATCGGAAAAGTGATGAAAATCTCATAAAAAAATCGGAGAAGACCAAATCCAAGTGACTCCTCGAGAAAAGACGCTGCAACTCAAAATGAAGATAACATGGAGAAACAATTGAGAAAGTACGTAGGGAAAACCCCTACATCTTAAAGTAGAAGAGGAATAGTCGACAAGAACAAGATGTTTATTTCTTATTTCAAGGTTAGATAGTTTTTGTTGTTTTCATTTGGATCTTGGGATGGTCCTTTCGGACATCAGAACATTTTTTATATTTTGTTTTAAAATAAATAATAAAACTGGACTGATGGGTCAATATTTCACCTAAAAAAGGTGATGTATATGTTTATGCTTGTTGTTTCTATTTATTTATTGATATCTTTACGTGATATTTATCAAGATTGACCTATGATTATGGCTGACAACGGAACCGGAACCGGGACGATCGGTCCGGAACGAACCGGAACCGGAACGGAACCGGTCACCACGGACCGGAATCGTACCGGAACCGGGACGGACCGGAACCGGTAATTCCGGAAAAAATATAAGATACCCGTCCCGGACCGGTACCGGACCGGAAACCGGGTCCCAACAGACATATTTTTTTTTTAAAAAAAAAAATTAAAAATTAAAACTTTTATAATTTTAAAGTTAAAAATTTATAATTTTAAAGTTTTAAATACAAACTTTCAAACTTTTGTATTTAAAACTTTTAAAAGTAATAAAGTATAGAACTTTAAATTTCAC
>JAJOOO010027987.1:0-18960 GCA_029582685.1 Solanum piurae
GTCCGTGACTTGACCTACGGACCGTAAGTCCGGCCGTGGGTCAACACTTAGCCAAATTTTCTGACTGAGTTCTGGGGAAGTTTTCTGTCACGAACCACGGACCTGCAGGACGGACCGTGAGTCCATCAACGGTCCATGGATGGTGTCTGTGAGTGCCACCTGTAACACCAGAAATCTGAAATCTCTATTTTCGGATACAGGGTGTTACAGAAAAAGTTCCAACTTAGAGGCGTGGAGCGTGTGTTTGACTTTGAGGTAGGCTACGACTTACTATAATTATATGAACGTTTGTTGATTGTTCTAGCATGATAATTTGATCAGCGTTGGGTTTGAATTTGTGTCTCCCAAACTTATGAGTGATAGTTTAAGTATGTTTCTCACACTCTCAATAGTTTAGCTATGAAACTAAAAAAATTGGATAGTTTAAGTGTGTTTCTCAAACAAATGAGTGATAGTTTAGGTATGTTTCTCACATTTTCAATAATTTAGGTATGAAACTCAAAAGAGAAGAAGGTAGTTTTGGTGTGTTTCCGTTAATTGACTGATTTTTATATCATATAAAAGTAGGAAAATAGAAAGCCAAAGACCAAAACATTACTTGGTGAGGTGGTTTTCATTCGATCCAGTCCAATTATAACATTTTCTATTTCAAAATACTTGTTATAAACGATACGAATTTTGATCAATATTTAAAATGTATTTTGCATCATATTGATATGAAATAAAATCTAATATTTTTTGTATAAATTTTGAATATCCATATTTTAAGGGTGAATCATTTTCACCCCCCAACTTTGCTTTTAAAAATGAGAAAAACATAAAGTGACACCTGAAGTTGTCCCAAATTTTTAAAAAGACACATAAATTTTGCTGGCGTCCGATACCCCACAGAACATTTTAAAATCACAATTAATACACACTCTTTGCACAATATCTATATTATCAAGCCTGCGCGTGATTCTCACCCTAGTTAATAATATAATTACTTTTTTTAATCCCATTTAGTAAAGATCGAATTAAATTTTGACCCATTCATATTTTAATCCTGACTCACTCCATTTAACCCTAAACCCCTTTCAGATCTTCTCTCTCTCTCTGATCAAAACCCTAAAGCAATTCAATAGTCAAAAATTTACTTCGCACTGATGATTTCTTGAATTATGGAGTCAAAACGAAGAAGTGAAGGCTCACAGTTGATGACTTCTTGATTTGAATGTAAATTTTGGCAAAAAAGGTGTTCTTTTTATGTAGTAGTAATTTTTTTTTAAAATCATCTTTGTAGTGATTTGTTGTTATTTCATTCTTGTGCTATCTATTATTCATGTGTATATAGTGTTAGTTTAGAACTGATTTGAGTTTGAATGTTTTTTCACTGATTTTGTGTTGAAATTTGTTTGCAATTGCACTTTCAGAATTTGCAAATTAGTTGATTTCATAACTTTTAAATAAAATAAAAAGTAATTGAAACTTGTTAAGCTAGATGAAAATTTCGTTGAGAATGGATTTTTTTTTTTGGTCGTAGATGGAAAACTCTTCAACATCTATCAATGGAGAATTTGGAGAAGATGGGAAATTGAGTCTTTTAATAAAGAAGAAAATTTAAATTGACAGTGCCACATGATATTTTTATACTTGTTTGGGGGTGTATTTTTACTCCTCCACGCGCCTATCAAACGTGAGAACACAATTGCTGTGACATTGATCAAAAGTGTTTATTTATTGTGATTTGAAATGGTTTCATGGGGTAATAGGACCCCTACAAATTTTAGGTATCTTTTTGAAGATCTGGGACAATTTTATTTGTTACTTTATGTCTTCTCTTTAAAAAATAAATTTTCCCCTCAATTTTGAACAATAATCAAACTCCCCCTTTATCCTATGTATTATCCATTTTACCTTTGTTATATCACATATATGTAATACTTCTTTATATAATACATAATTTATTTTTTAACCAAGATATTTATGAATTTTTTTCTTTAAGTTCATTAACATTATAAGCAGAATAATATTTTTATGAATTTGTCACAAAATTTAATATTATATTTATGATTGATATGCATTAATGGTGTGTATATGAATTTATGCGTCTATTTCTGTCTTTCTCCACTCTCTTACTCCATCAGTTTCATATTACTTTATCCTTCTTGATATGTCATCTCTTTTTTTTTCTTTTTTTTAATTTGAGGTGTATTTTACTAAACTAACATTTTTAATAATTTTTTGAAACTTTAAACCTGACTACTACTTTATGCAGTTATTTAATACTAAGGGTAGAAATAAAAAATATTAAAAAATTCTTTTGATTTCATAATTGGACAAATAAATTAAAACAACAATTTTTGGAACGAGAGGGTCACGTAATATAAAGTCCAAGGTATTCTCTATTGTCTATATATATAAACAGGTATTGATTAATAATGATGGAGTATTACATAAATTATAGTTTAAAATAATTTTAAATCTAAATAAATATAATCTTTAAAAATCTGATCTTAATTAAATTAATTATTTTATATTGCATTCATTGAAATATATTTGTATAGTTATTATCCTCTGTTGTTTTTACATGTATAAATAAATATTAGAGATTTAATTATTATTAAAAAGTTAATTTTCTCATTATGCTAACTTACTTCATATACCTAATTAATATCTTTCATTTTTCGTCCAAAAAGTAATATTTATGCTTTTATGAAAAATTTGTTACGTGAATTAAAAAAATGAAAATATGATGATTTTTAAAGAAGTAAAAATAATTGATAATGAAAGAATATAATAGGCATTTTAAAAATTTAATTAGTATAAATGAAAGAGTTTGATTATTGTTTAAAGTTGATGAAAAGTTTGATTTTAAAAACAAAGTTAAAAAATAAAAATATTTTTCACCCAAATCTTAATTTAAAATATTAAATTAATTTAACTTTAAAAATTAATTAAATCGATTCTCTATGAAAGGAAAATATGAGGAACAATTTTGAAAGAGAGGGAGTAGCACAAGTACAACTCTTTCATATGGACACCGAGGGCCACCACACTGCGGCGGCATGCCGTCAGCCCGTCATAGACTTTTCGAATCCTAACAAAGCCTTAACGAATACTCGTTTCTCCGACCTCGAACCACCACTCTCTGCGCCAGTTTTGGAAGCCTTAACCAATTCCGGCTTCGAGTTCTGTACACCTGTTCAGGCCGTTAATATACCGTTACTATACCCTTACTCTGGAGTCTGTAGCTACAAGGATGTTACTGTCGATGCCGCTACTGGCTCTGGTAAAACCCTAGCCTTCGTCTTACCTCTGGTTGAGATACTCCGTCGCTACTCCTCTAATCCCAAACCTCACAAGGTAAGCTCCTTTCTTCTTTTCATCCATGTTAATATACTGTGTTTA
Source organism: Solanum piurae (assembly GCA_029582685.1). NCBI lineage: Eukaryota > Viridiplantae > Streptophyta > Magnoliopsida > Solanales > Solanaceae > Solanum > Solanum piurae. Next base: position 3,391 of record JAJOOO010027987.1, read on the forward strand.
GTCTCGTTATGATTGAATTGATACGTGCAACCATTTAGAGCAGTTTTAGGTGAACTTTGTTGGCTTCTATTGGAAATTTGATTGGGCTGTTTAGAGAGTTTAGATTTGTTAGATAGGCAGATTTTGGGTTCAGAAGCAACGCTTTGCTGTAACATATTTATTACATACAGAAAACAGGAACTAAGACTGATTTAGTTCATAAAGAGCAGTGGATTTAGTATTCCCAATAAGAGGCCTGTCATCTGAATATAATCAAAATGCTGGAGAACTATAATGTTAAATATTTAGGGTCCTGTTATGAAGGATTTGTTGTGCTGACTGATGTAAGGTGGAAGCAGATGCCATTGTGCTCATTTGTATCAAGTTTCATATTAGTTCAATAGGACATTCAAATTTGACTACAGAATGAGTTACTTACACAAATACATATTGTTGTGGGAATGAAAAGCCGCATGACAATGGCACTGTTATCCACTTCACATGTTTAGAGAAGTGGACAATATGCTGATTGACTATGTGAAAAATGAGTCACTTACTCATTGCTGTTTTAATAGACATCCATCTTTCCTGGTTAACCAGCAAGTTGGTTGATTTAGGGTGTTGCTCTCTTGGAATATTTCCAACTTAAGGGTTCTTAGGTATACCTGCTTGAACTTAATTCAGTAATATTGTCAGTTGGATGGTGCTATAAGATTAGTACTATTGGAGGTTGCTCTTCGATAATTTTATCCCGTCTTTCTTCAACTATAGAATGATAGTACTGATAGTTCTCGATGCCCCCACCGACCCCACCCCTAATTTTTTTCCCGATTAAATAAAACGATGTAACATGATGAGGAATGGTATAGTAGGAAGGAAAATTTGCATTCAACTCTCAACATAGTTACAACAGATAAATAATGTCCTCCAATCTTGTTGAAGATCGAATAAATTTGTAGACAGTGAAATTTTATTGATAAATCCATATTTAATTTTGGATTAATCCTTAAATTCATGATATGATGACCAAGTCAAATTGGTTAATAAAGTTTGGATTAATATTTAAGTTAAAATTATATAACTCATAGAAAGTCCAAATTACATTTGGCCAGTCTCTTAAGTTGACAAGACGAGCCGAACTCATGTTCTTCAAGCCCAAGGTCCTCTAAAATTACTTGAGGACAAAAATACCCCAAAACCCTAGCTCACAACTATATAAAGGGGTCTTCATAAGACCAAAAGAGAAGAAGAAGATAAATACATAGAAAAGTTGTGCTCTTCAGTAGTGATCCGCAAGTCTTTCCGCATTCAAATAATTCTTCGTCTTCAAGTTGTGAGCCGCAAGTTTCCATATCTCTGCGATTGTGACCAAAGCTTGGCTCCGCATTCATCGTGAAGTTTCAACAAGTATTTCATTGATTCATGAACAAAGTAAAACTCTTCAGTCGATGATCGTGAGGAGAAGAATCAGAGGATTACATATTTTTTCTTAGATTTTATAAAGATTGTAACATTCGAATATAAATTTTATTGTTTGCTTGCTATTTTCCTTTCTTGATTGTTATATTTCAGGAACGAAACTTAGTTGCTTACAAATTGACACTCCTAGTGGGACAATATTACCTCTCATCTCCTCTTAAAAATAAATCAAAGTTCAAGAACACTGAGATGACTTCCAAAAAGGTCAACTCGAAATTCGCATCTGCTTTCACAAAAACTGTTGGATCCAAATTCTCTCTTCAAAGTTTAATAAATATCAATATGGCCACAATGAATATCAACTCCGAATCCAATGCTTTAGAGGATGTTGACTCCACAAATGGTTTGAAAATTGCCATGGAAATTGTTGGCCAAATTAGGAGTAAAGTCGTAATGCTGGGACAACAAGTGCATCAAGCATCCAAGTCATCTCATGTTCTCGGTTTATCTTCTCCAATCAAAAAAAATATCCTCTTCGTATGTGCTAGAACGAGGATGCAACATCTTTGAGGTGGTAGGAAGAACTTTGGAGTTGATCATGTGCCAAATAGTTGCTCTCCAAAACTAGGATAGACCACCAAAATCTCTTTCTCTCCAAAGTCAAAACTACAGAGGAAGGATCACAATGTGATTCAGCGCAAGCCACAATTTAGAGGAAAAATACAGTAAGTGTGATTTTCACCATGACCGTGGTTATAGAAGAAGATGCACTAAGTGGGGTTACTCACTGAAGCCGCAACTACAAAATAAGATGCACAGATGCACCAAGTGTCGTTTGTCGTTAAAGTCGCAACTGCAAAAGAAGATGCATCATGTGTGGTTCGTCATCAAAGTTGCATTTGCAAAAGAAAATGCACCAAATGTGGTTCGTCGCCACCCAATCCACAATTGCTAAAAGAAACACTAAGTGTGGTTCGTCGTCAAAGTTGCAACTACAAACGAAGATGCACCAAGTGGTTCCTCGCCAATTATGAATTACCCCTTACATTTTTTTGTCTGATATTGAGATTGTTTGCGGTCCATTGTAAACCTGCAAAAAAAGAAAGAGGTGATGTGTCTCATGGTGCCAATAACACGAATCTTCCAATTGGCATGATAAAACTTGTGACATATGTTCTCGCGCTCATCATGATGAATATGGTCCTATTAACTAAATTTTTGTGTAATCTGTCCATATAGATGATGAAAAAAGTCTCAATTGCTACAGGCTTCAATATGCAGCTCTTTGGCGAAGATGTCACTAATTTTAAAAAAGTTAATTTTGGCCAATCCATAAAGACTTTTGATTTTTGGATATGTTGTAGACTTAAAAGTCTATTTTCTATAGAATCAAGTCGCTCTCCATTTAGACTCTCCTAAGCCAAGATATAGAAGTTTTGGTGAGACTCCACAAATCTTTAAAAAAATAATGGCAAACCTGAAGACCAACTTCAAAAATCAGTTCTCGTCAATCCATGAGGGGTTTCACCTTGATTTTTGTATATGTTGTAGATTTTGAAGTCTAGTTACTACAAAATCAAGTCGCTCGTGGTTAGACTGCATAAAGCTGTGAAAAAAAGAGACAGATGTGATAGCAAACTTCAAAAATTAATTCCCATCAATTGAGAAGGAATTTGACTTTGATTTTTGTATATGTTGTAGATCTATGAGTTTAGTTTTTGAAAAATCAAACGGAATCATGATTTGAATGTTACTACAACAAGATATAAATTTTCTACCACAAGTGTGCTGAGCTGAAAAAAAGTAACGAAAGTTATTTTATATATATATATATATATGTATAAGAGAAAATACATAAAAACACCCTCGAACTTGGCAGCAAAACTTACTTTAGCACCTTAACTTTACGAGTAATTATTTACCCCCTAAACTTATTTCAAGTGAATTTAATAGCACCTTACACATACAATACCCGTTTCATACTTATGGGTGAAATGCACGCGCGCCACTTAAGCGCCACCTCTATGCCACATCGATGACACGTCGGATAATTGAAAAAAAATACTTTTTCTTTATTTTTATTTCCCTACATTTAAAAAAATAAATTATTTTCACTATTCACCCATCCTCTTCATTATTTCATTTGGGTCAATTTCTTAACTTCTAAAATTCTGAAAATCAACCACCATGAAAATATGGATATTTATAGATGTCAAAACTACATAAATTTTGTTCCTACAAATTATGGAAAACTATGATTGGAACCAAATTATGGTTAGTTTCCATAGAAATCAAGTTATAGAAAATTCCATTAAAATCAAGTTATTAAAATTTCCATTGGAATAAAATTATGGAAAATTCCATTGGATTCAAATATAAAAAGTTTTGAAACAAACGTGTTCCTACAAATTATGGAAAAACTATAGTTGAAATCAAATTATGGTAAGTTTCCATTGGAACCAAATTATGGAAAATTTCCATTGGAATCAAATATGGAAAATTTTGAAAAACTTCATACGAAAAAATATATACTTGATGAATACTTCAAGCCTCGTCTTTTAAAGGACCGACATGTCGAGCACCGCAACAAGCCTCGAAGAAGGGGACATTTGTAGACGGTGAAATTTTATTGAAATTCATATTAAATTTTGGATCAATCCTTAAATTCATGATATGTTGACCAAGTCAATTTGGTTAATAAAGTTGGATTAATATTTAAGTTAAAATTATATGACTTAAATAAAGTCCAAATTACATTTGGGCCAGTCTATTAAATTGACAAGATGAGCTCAACTCATGCTCTTCAAGCCCAAGGTCCTCTAAAATTACTTGAGGACAAAAACACCCCAAAACTCTAGCTCACAACTATATACAGAGGTCTTGATAAGACCAAAAGAGAAGAAGAAGATAAATACATAGAAAAGCTCTACTCTTTAGTAGTGATCTACAAGTCTTCCTCATATAAAGAATTCTCCATCTTCAAGTTGTGAGCCGCAAGTTCCCATATCTCCGGGATTGTGATCAAAGCTTGGCTTCGCATTTGTCGTGAAGTTTCAACGATTATTTTATCGATTTAAGAACAAAGTAAAACTCTTGAGTTGATGATCATGAGGAGAAGAATTCGAGGATTACATCTTTTTTTCTTAGATTTCATAAAGATTGTAATCTTTGCAACAATCATTCGAATATAAATATTAGTGCTTGCTTGCTATATTTCAGGAACGAAACTTAGTCGCTTACATATTGGTAGTAAGCGCCTAAGTTTTGATCCTAAAATATAGCAATCAAGAAAGGAAAATAGCAAGCAAACAATAATATTTATTTTCGAATGATTTGTGGGAACGTTACAATCTTTATGAAATCTAAGAAAAAAATATGTAATCCTCTGATTCTTCTCCTCACGATCATCAACTCAAAAGCTTTAGTTTATTCTTGAATAGGTGAAGTACTTGTTGAAACTTCACGATTAATGCGAAGCCAAGCTTTGATCACAATCGCGGAGATATGAAAACTTGAGGCTCACAACTTGAAGACGAAGAATCCTTTGTATGCGAATCACTACTGAAGAGCAGAACTTTTTTATGTATTTCTCTTCTTCTTCCTCTATTTGGTCTTATGAAGACCCATTTATATAGTTGTGAGTTAGGGTTTTAGGGGTATTTTGGTTTTCAAATTTTTTTAGAAGACCTGGTTTGAAGAGCATAAGTTGGGCTCGTATTGTTAAGATTGGCTCAAATGTAATTTGGACTTAATTTAAGTCCTATAACTTTAACGTAAATATTAATCCAACTTTATTAACCAATAATTTGACTTGTCAACATATCATGAATTTAAAGATTAATCCAAAATTTAATATGGATCTATCAATAAAATTTAACCGTCTACAAATGCTCCTTGCTTCGAGGGTTGTTCGGGTGCTTGACTTATCAAACCTTTAAAGACAAGGTCTGAAGTATTCGTGAATCAAATATTTTTTTCATAGGAAGTTTTTCCATAATTTGGTTCCAATGGAAATTTACCATAATTTATAGGAACAAAACTTGCTATATTTGTTCATAATTTGATTCCAATGAAATTTTTCATAACTTGATTCCTATGGAAACTTACCATAATCTGGTTCTTATGAAAACATACAATGATTCACTTTCAACAATGGTTTTTCCATAATTTGTAGAAACATAGTTTATGTATTTTTGATATTTATAAATACCCATGTTCTTATGGTGGTTGATCGTCAATTTGCGGCATCGTCAAATCCATCTCTATTAGGTACCGATTTTTTTAAAAAAATTCGTCACTTTTTTTCAGCATAACACACCTGTGGCAGAAAATTCATATCTTGTTGTCGAAATCATGATTCGTTTGATTTTCCAGAAACTAGACTCACAGAGCTACGACATATCCGAAATTCAAAATCCTTCTTGATTGATGGGGATTAATTTTTGAAAATTGTTATTGTTTTTTTTTCCTCACAACTCTATGCAGTCTTACCAAAATGCCTGTATCTTGGTGTGGGAGCTTCTGAGTGACGAGCGACTTGATTTTATAGGAACTAGATTTCAAAGTCTTCAACATATCCAAAAATCAAGATAAAAACCTTCATGGATTGACGGGAATTGATTTTTGAAGTTGATTTTAGGTCTACCATTGTTGTTTTACAGAGCTATGGAGTCTGCTCAAAATGTTTGTATCTTGGAGTAGGAGCGTTTGAATAGAGAGCGACTTAATTCTATAGAAAATAGACTTTTAAGTCTACAATATATCCAAAAGTCAAAGTCCTTATGGATTGACCAAAATTAATTTTTTAAAGTTAGCGATCCAATTGACTTTGGACAATATTCATGAGTTCACTTCTTCGCCGAAGAGCCGCATATTGATTGAGAATTCTATCATCACCTACATGGAGGGAAAACACAACTTTTAAGTCAATAAGACCTTATTCATCATGACGAGAGAAAATGCCACAATTTTCATCATGCCAATTTGAAGCTTCGTGCTATTGCCACTATGAGACACATCACATCTATCTTTTTTGCAGGTTTACGATGGACCGCAAACAGTCTCAATATCAGATAAAAAAAAGTGAGGGTTAATCCATAATTGGTGAGGAACCACTTGGTGCATCTTCGTTTGTAGTTGCGACTTTGATGACGAATCATACTTGGTGCATATTTTTTTATCAATTGTGGCTTTAGTGGCAACGAACCACACTTGGTGCATCTTCTTTTGCAAATGCGGCTTTGACAACGAACTATACATGATGCATCTTCTTTTGCAGTTGCAGCCTTGACGACGAACCACACTTTGTGTATCTTCTTTTGCAGTTACAACTTTAGCGACGAACCACACATAGTGCATCTTTTTTTATGATTGCGGTTTTGGCGAGAACCACACTCAGTGTATCTTCCTCTTAATTGCGGCTTAGTGACAAATCACACTTTGTGATTCTTCCTCTGTAGTTTCGGCTTTGGCGAGAAAGAAATTTTGGTGTAGTCTGCCCTAGTTTCTAAGAGTAACTACTTGGCACATGATCAACTCCACAAATCAGACTTCAAAATATGCATCCATGTCAACAATAGAGGCTCGCTAATGACTTCATCGATCCATAAAAACATTTGAAGTAATGATGTTTGATGAAGAGATGAACTTGATAAAAACATCCAAGACATGTTGACAAGCCACTTCTTGGCGTGTGATTTTTTTCTACTTGAGCTTTTTGTATAGGATGATATGTCAATTTTTTTTTCATCCCTTCCTTATGATTGTTGATGTATAAAAACTCTTGCAATTTTAAAGCAATAAATTATATTTACTTTACACTTCAATGCAAAATATGTGAGTTTTTTTTTTCTAATTTGCCTAGGCCACCTATTTCAAGGTTTTCAACCTAGTGAATTTTCTTGTGGGACCATATGGATTTAAACTCATGAGGGCCAAGAGTAACAACTTGAAGATTTAACTCATTTTCATGGAGCTTTTGTACTTTGAAGACTTGACTAGAATTTGAGGAGCATCACCTGAAAACTTAGCTCGAATTTGAGGTGCTTCGGGACTTGAGACTTAGCTAGAATTGTAAGAGACTAAGTTTTGTTCCTGAAATATAGGAATCAATAAAAAAATTAGCAAACAAACAATAATATTATATTAGAATGATTTGTGCGAAAGGTTACAATCTATATGAAATCTAAGAAAACAGATTTAATCCTTTGATTCTTCTCCTCACGGCCATAACTCAAGAGCTTTACTTTGTTCTTGAATCGATGAAATACTCGTTGAAACTTCACGACGAATGTGGAGCATATGGGAACTTGTGGCTCACAACTTGAAGATGAAGAATCTTTTGTATGCGGAAAACTTGGGGATCTCTACAGAAGAGCAGAGCTTTTCTATTATTTCTCTTCTTCTTCCTCCATTTGGTCTTATGAAGACCTCTTTATATAGTTGTGAGCTAGGATTTTGGGGGTATTTTTGGTCTTCAAGTAATTTTAGAGGACTTGGGCTTGAAGAGCATGAGTTGAGCTAGTATTGTCAAGTGTCAACTTAAATTGACCCAAATGTAATTTGGATTTAATTTAAGTCATATAATTTTAACTTAAATATTAATCCTTTATTAACCAATAATTTGACTTAGTCGACACAACATGAATTTAAAGATTAATCCAAAATTTAATACGGATTTATCGATAAAATTTCACCAGTTATAGTGAGATCACGATAGGCCTTACATCACAGTGAAAAGACAGAAAATCGTTGAACACTTGATAAAAAAACAACTAATCGCCGGACATGTTTTACTTTATTGAAACAAATGATGTTCTATTCAAATTCACCCATTTGACAGCCAATAAAGATCCTTGTGATATGCTTCTGTTATCCTTTCTGTTTTTCCTTTAATTCTATTTTGTCCTCTTCCTGTGTTTAGCTGTCTCTTTGGTGCCCTTGCAGGTAATGGGAATTATATCACCCACCAGGGAGTTGTCGTCACATATATTTCACGTTGCTCAACCGTACATTTCCACATTAGCAAATGTTAGCCCTATGCTTCTTGTTGGGGGGCTAGAAGTAAAGAAAGATAGAGGAGGAAGGAGTGAATTTGTTGATCGATCGGGACACCTGGGAGGCTATATGACATAATGGAGCGCATGGATATACTGGACTTTCGGGATCTTGAGGTTTTTACTTTCATGCCTCATTAAGTGGAAAGCAAAGATCTTTGTGCTCAAGTGCTACAGTGGTTTTTAAGCTGTTAACTATTTTTCTACTTCTAAGCATAAGCTTTGCATGGGAATTTAGTAGTATCAAATTCTTTTGCTCGAGTGCAGCAGTATCTTTTTAGCTGCTATTAGTTATTATACTTCAAAACAGAAAAGGAAGTGTCATACGCCCTGTGTTAAAACAATTTAGCTGCATAGTTTTGTGCTACATTTATGTAAAGCTTTCCACTTGTGCACTGGAGTAATGCTAAGTTCAGCCTTACCAAAAGAAGTTAAGGTTTATTTCCACTGTAGATCATAAGTTTGTACTTGAGGCTGACCTTCATGATTGCCTATTATCACATTCTGACCTAAGTGGTCACTGATTTCCTACATGTAGCGTGATCTATTGGCCGTCAATAAATGGAACACTGGGTTTTGATTGTTGAGTCCTCCCCCTTTCCCCAACCTTTCTTTTGTCCATAGTGTTCGGGATTTGGTAGTGATATATGAATACTACATCTTAATTCGCCACTCAGCAACAACCATATCATTTGTACAGATCCTGATATTAGATGAGGCTGATCGGCTATTAGGCATGGGATTCGAGAAGCAGATAAATTCAATCATTTCTCATTTACCTAAGCTTCGTAGAACGGGTCTCTTCTCTGCTACTCAAACTGAGGCAGTTGAAGAACTATCAAAGGCATGATTGAGAAATCCTGTCAGGTTGAAGTTTGGGCAGAAATAAAACAGTTGAGCGGTTTTGCGCCTGGGAATTCAACCTCGTCAAAAACTTCTTCTGGCCTCCATATTGAGGTATGTTTCGAATGTTCAGAGTGTTCGTTTAGTCCAAATGAATTATTAATGTCAAGATGCGTATTACCATATTCTAGCTTCTCTTCAATTTTGCAGTATATTGAATGCGAAGCGGACAAGAAATCATCACAGCTTGTACATCTCCTATGAAGAACAAGTAAGAAAAAATTATAATGTGAACTAACTTCCCCAAATTCCTGAATTGTATATGTAGATACTCTTTATTTTGTGTACCGGCATAGCTGGTAGGAGATTACTTTGGTGTCCGGTATCTGATATTTCTTTACTTTTGCAGCTACTTCATGACTTGTGCTTGTGTTGATTGTTGGGGAACTGTTCTTCCATGTCTCTCTTGTCTGAAAAGTTTTTCGTTAATCTCTCTTCACGGAAAGATAAAGCAGGTATATTTTTTTGACATTTTAATAAGGAATGCCACTTATTTTATGAAATCTTTTAAGTAATCCTATTATCTTAGGTTTGTAGAGTGCAAGGGAGAAAACACTAGCATCATTTACATCTCTTTCCAGTGGTATTCTTTAATGCACAGATGTAGCAGCACGTGTTGATTATATAATACAGGCACTTTTTTTTGGGGGTGGGGGTGGGGGAGGGAGGAGAGGTTATTGCTATGTTACTGTAGCATTGCTTTATATCACTCCTTTACCACCTGAACTTAAATAACAGAGACTGTATGCAGCAGAATTAACAACTCCCGTAGCAGTCAAGTTAGTATTACACATTGTTGACTGTTGCCTCCCACTATTCAATAACACGATATCGTTATACGAAAACGTTAGCTGGTTTATATATGAGTCAACTACAGTATTAAAATGATATGTTCGTACAGAGGCACTATGTATAGGAACGATCTAGTTGACATTTGTTTTCAACAAGTGTGGAAAAATCAAACTTCTTCAATTTTTCTGAAAATTTGATTTGGTCAAACACCAGAGAAAAGTTGTTCAGTTTTTGGAAAATCTCAAAATAAGAAATAATTTTCACCTGAATTTGAAACAAATGTCACCTGTAAATGCTTAGGGCTTTTGTGCTATGTAGCTCGGACTCCTAAAAAATGTCGACGATTGCGTGTCGGATCCTCCAAAAGTAGTGCATTTTTGGAGGATCCGACTCGGGTGCAGCAACGATTTTGGAGAGTCCGAGCAACTTAGCTTTTGTGCACTCCCAGCCGGCCATACCAAAGGCACTAATTTTCATGAATAGGTATACAGATGGATATTTGTGGTAGAAATATGGACCACCACTCTCCTAATTAACTTCTATAGTCAATCGTGCATGTAACTATGAGCATCATAATAAGCAGCTGGAACTTACACGGATGCATTATTCTCTTATTTTGTTTGTTGTGCAGTGTACGGCATGATAAAATGTTTATACATAGAGTAGGCCGAACAGCTATGCTGGGCCGACAAGGACGTGCTGTTGTTTTTCTGTTGCCAAAGGTCAAGTCTTGCACCTCTATAGTGTATCAAACTTTTTGGAGGCTGAATGGACCCACCCTGCTTATTAACTATGATCTATCTTGGTTTGTTTAGGAGGAAGCATAAGTGGAGTTGTTTCTTAGAAGAGGGTCATGTGCCTCTGAGGCTCCCAATAGTATTGATGAAGTAAGAATTAAACTATGCCATCGTGCCATATTTCTCTCTACCTTTGCTTCGTAGTGGAAATGCTTTCATTCCTCTGGTTTGTTTAGTTGCCTTTTATTCTATTGAGAAAAGGGTGTATAAGTATTATAAATGTAACACGAATTGTGCTTGAATATTTTCAAAAGACAGCTTCACATCAAATCGCATGGATTTTCAAGTGTGTTTAACAGAGATTCTGCATCATTAATCAAACCCTCTTTACACCAAAAAGAAAAGAAAACAAAACAGTTCTTTATTTTTATCTTCTGTATAGAGCTAGCTATATCTTCAAAGCATCTTGCATCTATCTCTTTCCAAACCGTCCAACACATAGCAGCTGGGATAGTTCTCCACAATTTGTATTGTTCTTTTGACAAGTCCCTTCTATACCAGCTTCTCATCAATTCAATTGTATCTTCAGGCATTCTCCATCGTAATCCCAGCATATTCAGAAATAAGTCTAAAGTTTGTGAAACAATTGGGCAGTACAAAACAAAATGGTTGATGGTTTCTGAATTTGTTCCACAAAGCTGGAAACTTCTTTTCTGAAGGTTGTCTTGTCTCAAGCATACTGTTCTTGTAACTAGCAGACAAAACAAGCCACTCTCAGTGTTGACTTTGATCTTCATATGTTTCTCCAAGGCCATGAGTTAATTCTAAGATTTATCATCAGATCCAGAATTGTGTAGTTTCCAAAAAAAAATTGTCCTCATTATTCATTAAGGCTGAAGGGGCTGCATTTGACTAATGAATTCTGTTTGTTACTGATGTTTCTTTTTCTTGATACAGACAGTATCAAAGAAAGATCGTGATGTAATGGAGAAAGGACTCGGAACCTTTGTGTCATACATCTGTGCATATAAAGAGCATCAATGCTCTTACATTTTGAGGTAAGTTAAGGGCCTGATGTAATATGAAGTTATAGTTATATTTCCATGTCTTCTGCTTAGTCCTCTATTTCTAGGTGGAAGGAGCTTCAGATTGGGAAGTTGGGCATGGGATATGGTCTTTTGCAGCTTCCTTCCGTGCCTGATGTGAAGCATCATTCTCTTTTTACAAAAGTATTTACTGCAGTTGAAGATATCAACCTGGAGAAGATCAAGTATACGTAAGTTTGTTAATTATTCAGCCTGCAGATAATCATGTTGAAGTCATACAGATGGGCAGTTTCAATGCGTCTTGTGACTTCAAAGACTGATCACTAATTGTTAGATCTGGTTTGGTGTCTTGGCCTTTGATATTTAGCCGTTACTTTTTCCACTCAGGGACAAGTTCAGGGAGAAGCAAAGAAAGAAGAATTTGCAAATGAAGAAGGCTGCAATAGCACAACAAGAAGAACAGAAGACACTGAGACTTAAAAAAGAAGCAAATTCTACAGCAACTGACATGAGAAAGAAAACTGCCAAACAGAGACGTGCTACAAAGTTAGTAGTTGAAGATGAAGATGAGATTAGAAGGGAGTACCCCCTATTGAAAAAGCTAAAAAAGGGAGTTATCGATGAGAATGAGTTTGCAAAATTGACTGGGATTGAAGACTTGCTTTCTGACACATGATTACATGCGAGCACAAATTCTGTTGGTCAAATACATTTGTATGTGGTGGTTGCAGATGTTATACCATTTACCTAGCAAAGAAAGATAAGTATGCCTGGATCACTCCAAAAATAGTTTTGGATAACAAGCAGATTCATGGATGAGCAACCAAGTTTTCTGCTATCTGACCTTTTCTTTTGATTTTATTTAATTCTTTTTACCACCTCTTTTTGTGATATTAACCATTAGTAGCGGGACATCTTGTCCTTATGTGTAATATTCGTATCAAGATACACTTTTATCAATTGACTTTTTTCTTTGTCGTTGTGATATAATTTTGTGCTAATCATGTTGCTTTTTGGAAAAGACTGATAAGGTGTGTATCTCCTTGTCTTGATGAAAACGTCTGAGTAGCGTAAACTAAATTAATTACATGTACTTTCAGCTATTCTAATAAAGTATTTTTCACATTTGATTGGAAGTGCTTGAAATGTAGTAACAGGCGATAAATACAGAACCATCTAAGTTGCAATGCAGTCCAAATCCCAATTTATGTGTTCTGAGAAAGGGATCTCTTGCATAACGCTTCTTGTTCATGAACTAGTGTAAGTCGTAGTAAGAGGTCACTAGGATATGAGTTTTCAAATTCAAATCACTCCAATGAGTAAACTAACAATCCTCAAGGTTGTTTTATGATTTTCTTTTCTTTCCCTCTCTTTATATCTTTGGACTTTGGTTAGCTGTTTATGACTTGCGAAGATAGGTGACACACGACTTTCAGGGTGTTTGTATGTGTTTAGGAAGTTTGGAACTTAAGAGTGTTGACTAAAGTCAACATTTTGGATTTTCCAGACTTGTTGAGTTTTGAAGATTCCAGTCCGGAGGGTTTGTCACTTATTAGTTGGATGGATTGCAATGGTCTCCAAGCATTATGGAGTTCTGGAGTTGACATTGGTTCAAGACAATTCCAAAACAATAATTCGATGATTTAAATAGGTCTTTTATAATTGATTTGCACTATTGACTTTCGGATATTAAAACCAAGTTATTGAACTGGAGCGAATTTCTGGTATCTAGTATGAGACACACAAGGTGCGCAATCGCACTAGATGGCAGGTTTTGGTCAGTGTTATCGGTGATGTTGGCGTGTGATTGCGCAGTAGAAAAATCAGTTTTAAGATTTGTTTAATTCAATAAATATAAATCTATTAAGAGTAATAAATAATATAAAATTGAAAAATATATTTATTTATTTTTCCCTTTAACTTAAGATGAAGGGTCCACAAGCTTGGCCCCTAAGCAAGGAAGATAATGAATTCCGTATTTGGCTCAACAAAATAAACAAAAGAAAGATGGGAGGAATGATTTCACCAATTTCTTCGTCTTTCCTGTGTCCTTTTTTGCCTTTACATCGAACAGTTGCCGCATAAAGCATAGCAACTGATCAATCATCAATAAGGATTGTGATGAAATGATAAGTATTTTTTCAATTTTAACTAGAGATTTCGGTTCGAGCTCCTTGGATATGGAGTCACATTAATTAGAAAGCATTTTACAGTCAATAAAAGACTTTTACCACAAATTTAAATTTAATCGGATTTTAATATGGATACGAAACCTTACATTGAAAAAAAAAAAAAAAAAAAACTGGGCAGTCCTATGTGTGAATGATACATTTCCCAAGAAAAAGTGTACATTAATAAACTTTGCCATATACGGCTTTCTGTTGGAAACACAATCACCCCACTACTTTTTAGACTCAAACCACATGCTATGTAATGTCCATAAATGACAAATCATTATTTTTTATTTTTTAAATTTCCACCTGATATTCTATTCTTGGTTTGGTGTTCAAACTAATTTACTCTTTCCGTTCCATTTTAATATGAGTTAGTTTGATTTGACATAAAAAAAAAATTAAAAAGATTTTTTTAAAATTTATCGTGTAAAATAAATAATAGATATTTATGTGACTATAAATTATTTAATTAAGAGCAACCAATAAGTATTATAGGTGGTAAAAATCGAACCATGTCAATAGTATGGACCTAAAATATTTCCTACTCCATTTTAAAAATAAATATTATTTTTTTGTGTGACACAGTTAGTTAAAGACATTCGTTAAAACATAATTTAGCAATATTAAAATATTTTCTTATAGTTAATGTAATTCATGTCTCGAAAATACTCTCTTTAATACTATAATTCTAGAAAATGTAAAAAAATAATTGAATCTTAAAAAATGTAAAATGATTGAAAAATTCATCAAAGAGAAAGTTACTCCCTCCGTTACATATTAGTGGATCATTTTTCTTTTTACACTCATTTTAAAAAATCATAAATAAATAAAAAATTATTAATCAGTTCTTAAAAAACTTCTTGGAAAATTTACAAACAAATATGAATACTTTCAAAAGAATTAATTGCAAAGGTTATGATATAAGAAAATTTTAATTACTACTTTGTTGATTTAGTAAGATAGACAACTATTTTTAGTAAGATGATGAACTAATAAGAGATAAAGGGAGTAATTAATACATGTTTGTATTTTGAAAAAATTACTCCCTCCGTCCACTTTTAGTTGTCATGATTTTCCTCTTTAGAGTGAAACGATAAGAACTTTGACCCACATTTTACAAATCATATTGATATGCAAAAAAATTCAATTTATATTACTTTTTGTATATTTTTTAGGGAAAAGGGTCAAAAATACCCCTTAACTTTGTATTAATTTGGACATAATTTGGCCATAATAGCCCAAATACATGTTCACACTATAAACTGATTTATTTTTTGACAACTATACCCTTCTTTGTCAAATTTATATTTTTCTTATTAATTTATTCATTAATTATGCTTCAATAAATGAGAAAGTTTTCCAATACATAGTAAATTGACTAATTTTTAAATTTCTCTAACTTCCATACATACATGGCTTTTAATTTCTTTTAATAATATTGTGAAATGGTCAAAGGCCAATACAT
>JAJOOO010027988.1:0-10311 GCA_029582685.1 Solanum piurae
TAAGTGGAACAAACACAAAATGTAATATGTCATACAAATTTAGAGTATGCACTACAAATATTTGATTTTTATAATTCTTATAGCTTTTTTAAAAAAAATGGATATTTATTCTTTATGTGAAATATTAGTTGTTGCGTTCTGTAACTCAACTTTTTTTTCTTCAGATTTCCATATAATCAAAGATTTAGGCTATAAATAAATTAATTGAGTACTTACATGCCGGCGTGAATTGTAGTCCATTCTTGCTTCGGAGTTTCATTGTGAAATTGAATGATATTGTTTCACTTCAAGAAGTGTACTGAGTTGTTTTCTGTGTTGCAGGAGGAGTGTCTGGATTGTATTCTCATATAAATGGGAGGCAACTAAAGAGAAAAATTGTTCATCAACCAACGAACACACAAAGTAGTGTATGAGAGGATTGAATTCACATTCAAATTGAAGAAGGGAGTAGGGCTAGGATATGCTTGTGTATAAGAGAGGATGTTACGGGAGAAGTTTTAAATATTTTGTAGCTTTAGGTTTTTTTCCCTGCATAGAAGTGTTTCTTGTTGTAATATCAAAATTACCCCTAAGTGATCTGTTTAAATTGATATTCACTGTTAGTATAAGGACTGAAATCACTTACTTTAATTAATTAAAGGTTAAGTATGATTTGCGAGATATCATAGGGACCAAAACCAAAATAAGATGACAACACAGGGACGAAAACAATTATTTTCTTAAGAATATATATTTTTTCGAGTTTTATACCTCAATTATTCAATATTCCTACTACGTATCTAAATTATTATATGTTATATATTTAAAACACGTTTTTAAGTTAGTCAAATATTTGAAATGACTTCAATAATAGGTATATGGGGCTTTAAAAACCTATAAAGTGTCATCTATTAAGGCTATATAATAATAATTGAACCCAACAAATTAAAAGAAAAACTTTTTAAATTTTTTTCCTATATTTTTCTTAAAATCTTTGTCGTTTCTTCTTCTTGTCATCAATCAATACTCTCAAAATCCATAAATAAAATTTCAATCAATCCTCACAAAATTAATATAAAGACGGTAAATTTGTCAAATCATAATGGTTATCAGAAAATTAAAATAAATAAGAAAGGTATGCGTAACATTTTAAATCACGAGGAGGTGACTGTTATATAGCGGAATTTGAAGGGAGGTTTCTGAAATTATTCATTATTGAAAAAAAACCCATGCATTACCTTTGTGTATTATTAGTACCTTCGTTGGTACTTATTTTCAACATTAATTACTCTATTGTGTATCAAAGTGCGTACTACTAATACCATGAGTTTCTAGATATTAATAATGCAATGATTTTAATGCATGTATTAAAATAGTTAAAGACTCAATTACCCCTCAAAATCTTTTTAATCTTTCCCACCATAATTGTAGAGGGCATCTTTATAAATAATTTTTTTAGCATGTTATTATTAATGCTTCAAACCAAATAATGCACAAAAAATATATGTATAATTAATGCAAGCATTACTAAAACTTGCACTCTATTTTTTATCTTTTTAAAAATCTTGGATTGGATAGAAAAGCATTAGAAGCTATGTCAATGGTTTAATGTTTGCATGTTTTGATGGAGTATATCATGCAGATGTATAATTTTCGTGTGTTTGAATGTGGTATTTTGTCGTAGCATTTTTATGTATGTGTTTTGTATGTGTATTTCACGTTATTGTATATAGGCCGGCCTTGTATATATGAAAAATAAAATTATTTAAAAATAGAAATTGACGTTAAAATAAATGCTATATCTATCGAAAGTCATAAAAAATTATATAGATAGTGATTTTACCGTCTTAAATGCTAGATTTGAGAAGCAGAATTTATTCAATTTTAAAGTACTAAATTAGGAGTTCTTACTTATTATAAATAAATAAAATTTACTAATAGTTATCACTTTAATTAATTTCAAAGTTTCAAATATTAAGATAAATTTAATAGCTAGTTTAGTATACGTACATAAATGATTACTAACAGGTGAGATAAATCATGAAATATGACTTCAAAGTTATTATTGATTACTAGCCTATTAAAATACACTAATAAAAATTATTAGGTCACAAATGATTTCTTTACTTGTACTTTAGCAAAACAATGCCAAATATTTAGAAAGAACAAATTATTTGAGCTATTAGATATCAAAAAATGAAATATAGGCTATTTTATTCTAAATTTTAGTCCAACCATCATAAAATTCCTAAAAATAATTATTTGAGTTAATATTTACCAAAAAATAAAATGTGAGCTTTTCATGCCAAATTTTAGTCCACGTTACAGTGGCAAGATTTCTATTTTTTCCTAACATGATTTTCCAAAATCTTTTCTGATTCAACTTGTTTAAATTTTTTTTTTTTTCTTATCATATATTTTATGACTTTAATACAAGCTAATAAAAAATCATGTATAATTTTTTTTCTTGTAACAATAACATAAAGAATCTCAATATTTGGTGATACAATCTCAAATACATTTAAAATGGTGGAGGGAGATGTATTTGAGCTATTAGATACTAAAAAATAAAACTGTAGACTATTCTATACCGAATTATTTGCCACATTAGAAGTTCAAATAAAGAAAAAATAGTCAAAACCTCACCTCCTTCCTAATTAATGTTGGGAAAAGGCTCAAATATGCCATCGAACTTTCAGAAAAGGCTCATTTATGCCATCCGTTAAAAGTTTGGTTCATCTATGCCATTACCGTTTAAGAAAAGGCTCATTCATGCCATTATTTTTTAACGATGGTTTTGCAAAACCATTTTTTACACGTGACCAATTATAATTCGGCCACGTCATTATTTTTTTTCTTTAGAATTTTGATTTTTTATTATAAAAAAATAATGACGTGGCCGAATTATAATTGGCCACGTTTAAAAAATGGTTTTGCAAAACCACCGTTAAAATGTTTGTTCAGAATTTTGTTTTTTTATCATAAAAAAATAATGACGTGGCCAAATTATAATTGGCCACGTGTAAAAAATGGTTTTGCAAAACCACCGTTAAAAAATAATGGCATGAATGAGCCTTTTCTTAAACGTTAATGGCATAGATGAGCCAAACTTTTAACGGATGGCATAAATGAGCCTTTTCTAAAAGTTCGATGGCATATTTGAGCCTTTTCCCATTAATGTTTTTTTGAGAAAATTTTAAAAATAGCAAATATAATAGACTCTATAGACTATAACTATAGTTTCGATAATTGCACTCCATAACCATCATTTCATTTGCTATGGAGGCGGTGGTTTGTATATTTCTGTCCGTTCGTATATTTCACTTGTGAATATACAAATAGGATAAGTATATATATATATACATTTAGAATTTTTTCAAAAATCCATTTGTATATTTCGCTTGCCAATATACCAAGTAATTTTTTTTTCTATAAATCATACACAAATAACTAGGGTAAGCATATACAAAATTCTGAATTTATACCATTAGAAACTGAATTATACAAATTAGGCGAATAACAAGAATCGAGAAAATTATAGCCACAAATACAACAGATAATATGACCCCTAAGACTTTGAAGAGTTCCAATTTTTGCAAAAAGTGAAAACAGAAACTGTAAACCTTTTATTTCTTAAAGTTTGGTTGAAAAACAGTGCCTTGAAGGAAATCTTCTCTACAATTGGGCATAAATGATCTGTTTTTTTATAAAGAAAATCAAGATACTGCAATCTTGGTTCCTATTAAAAATAAAATAAAATAAAGAATCAATACAATTTTGGGAAAAGACATTATGTGCAACAGAATCAGCTAATAAATAAGTAAATAAAAGAGAATACGTGAACTAAAAGTAAACAGAAAAGAGGATAAACTCTTTTGCTAGAAGGCACACCAACATGAGTCTCCTTCAGCTCATTTTTCTTTTGATAAGCCCTTTGAAGAAGTCAAAACTGCATCCATGGAATAAAAACAAATTGTTAAACTACTAATAATCCAAGCAAACATGCTTAAGTTAATTAAAAAAAAACTAACAGCTCATGACTGCCAAAAATAACCCAGACATCAAAATAGAACCAAAAACAGCACCACAATGATAGTAGTTATTCTTATCAGAAAAAATGAACCCCCAGTAAGTAACGAAAGAACAGCTCATATTTGTTTTCCTTTACGTAAATTTCCTAAAATAAAGCACACAAGGAAAATAGCACCTTTTTGAAATGTATACGCATTCATCTTTCGTTAAGTAGCAAAACATTGATTAGATAGTTCATTGGTTATCTGTCTTTTTGCCTTCTATACTTTTTTTCTCTATGGCAAGTGGGCTAGAGAAATAGGAAATCCTTTTCACACCTCCAAATTTTTACCCTTATCGACAAAGACAAGGGGAGGGCCTCGATTCTCAACCTAATATATCAGCAACTATTACTGTTCTTCTTTGACCTGTGGGTGTGAATCATAGTTATGGAACTAGCTCAGCCATGATGACTTCTGTACTTTTAGCTTTTTCTTGGGGTATAGAAGGCGTTGATCCTAGTCGAGGTAAATGGATTTAGGAAATCATACCCGATTCCAGGGAAAAGGCAAGGAACTTTCAACAGGCATGGTATGAGAGGAAACAGACCAGCCTTAGGCATCTTTAGCGACTCTATAGCTAACAGGTAGATGATATGAATAAGTAATTAGGTATTCACCTCATGAATTTATAACTAAAAAGCACTAGTGTTAACACAGCACTTTAAGGCAAATATGTGAACTGTATCATTGTAAGGATCGTCTCACATCCAATCAAACATTATAGTTAATGAGTGGAGAAAAATGAAAAAAATGTAAGCACTTTTCATTTGATTTCTCCGGGATACTACTGTAAACTCTAATTTCTAAGACTTCATTGATTTTGGTTTCAATAAAAGGGTCCACTTTTCGTCATTTGTACATCGTAAAACTATCCCCATCCCAACTTAAATAACTTACCTTGATTTTGTGGCATGGGTGATGATGTGAGCTAAAACTTATAATATCCGGATAGAAATGAGTCCAAAAGTAGAGAATTAACTTTTTATTTTGAAAATTTTGAACTTCTGAAAATTAAAGTGGACCTGATTACATAAGAAATTAAAATAACAAATTTACATCAGATTTAAATCTGTTGACAGTTGATAATCGTAAGACAAACCTGTTGCCATCTGGGTGTAACTCACACATTTGACCATCATCTGTGATTCCTAATAAGTACCCTGAGGATGTCAAACCCTGAAAGTACAATCATTTGTTTATGTAGCTAAATACAGGGATAAAACAGTTAACTAGAGCAAGGACAACTAAGACAAGTATGAAAATTATATGGTACTAATCAAAACAGGAATTTAAATAAACTTCAGAGCGTGTTCACTTCATGGGGATTGATGAGGGGTGCCAGCTTCAGCTGAGTGATTATAAAAAGAAAAACAATCAACAAATATCACAAGCATAAACTAAAGGGTGGCACATGTCACATCATGGAAGGGAAGAATCAACAATCAAGGATTCAGCAGTAACATAGATCTTCTACAGGTTCCTTACCCTCTTCACAAGAATAAGTGGTAGCTATTCATGGCCTCTCTTTTATCTGTTCAGAGATCCTTCATTAAACTCATCCTAGATATCACTTCAGTTTCCTATACTTCACTCTAACTCAAGACATTGAACCCAGTTTAACTCATGGATAGCATATTAACAAAATCAAATTGAGAGGTTAAAGGAAAAAAAGATATTTGGTAACTGGTACATCGCACTATAACTCCATATTTTCTTAAGAGCACACTATTCCCTAATGTGTATTAGGAGAAAAGTCACCCCTAACAAAAACTAGGCCTCTATAGCAAGCAAGTTGGGATTGGCTATGAATCCTCATTGACCATGTCGTTCCATGTGAAACTCATCTATGACAAGCATTGTGGCTTGCGCAACATAAACAATTAAATAGAAATAAAAAAGACTAAAAGTTCTCTATTTTAAGAAGCTCCTAGAAGACACACGACCTAAAGTAAATGTATTAATTCTTCTCTCCATTGGAACAATAGGGCCGTTATGCTCATTACTAAACTTGTTGAAGAAGTGAAATATAACCAAGGCATATCTTTTTTATCAGAGGCTGAATCAATCCTTTCCCAAATCCCAACTAACTGATATCAGCTATATCATCTTTTTCTTCCATTGTACTCTATTTTTTCACCTGATTTGCATGGCTCGTAACGGAAGAAAATTGATGTGTTTATTCATTTATAATTCAAGTCTTTGGAACAATTTTAAGGAACTCATAGTGTGAATGGTTGTCATAAATCCTTTAACAGTTTCAAGTGCTTAAGTGGCCATTAAGGCTTTCAGTCTCCTATTCAGATAATCCCAAGAGAAAGATTGAACGGAACCCATCGACCTAAGTCCTAAGCTCAAAAACATCCAAAAGCACCGCCAAAACCACCAGCGTATCTTTCTGCAACACTCTTCCAAATTGATGACTTCACAGTACTAATCTGATGTACTCCTCTTTTCGTGCATCTTAACATGTTATCCTGATGTATATTATAAGATATACCTGTTGGAGTTTAAATAACACATCGCTGTCAAGAAGCAGCCTTACTAGAAATTGATCTCGGAGTTCAAAAAGAAACCATATATAACCAAAAATAAAGAGTGACAAGGCGTAAAACTGAAAATTCAATAAGAATAATACTTTATTTCTTAGGACTAGTAACCGAGAGAGTCCACTCAAACCAACCTGAATGGTGACTACATTTTCAATGAATTGGTCCTGATCATCGCTTCTCTCCTGCACAATAACCCTCTGTCCACTGCATTTACATGAGAGGGCAGAAGAATCACAGTTAATAACTGAAGATAAAACATCTTGTTAGACTTGAATTCAGCACTAAATAAGAAAATGAAGTGGACTTCACACCGACTTAACCTGTATAATGGTTGACCAGACTTAACAATAGGTAAGCAGTCTAAAGGAAGAACAAAAAGGTAAATAAGTAAAACGAACCATGTGACAACCAGAAGAGTTTACATGTTCCGTCCATTAGTTGGTTTCATGATAACACATGTAAAATATTTCTACATCTGAATAAGGAATAAACATCATGGACAACCACGACATCTCAGATTCAAATCTCAGCGAAGGCAAAAAGAGTAGGTAACTTCTTCCCATCTATCCAAGCCTTGGTTGACAGAGACACATAGTTATATGATACCTACACTGGTGAAAGGTAGCAGGTACCCATGAAATTAATCGAGGTGCACACAAGCTGACCCGGACTCTAGTCCTCTACGGTTAGCAAAATTAAAAAATAGGGAAATAAACGACATGGACAATACATTGATTATGTGATGTCAAGTGTAGCAGGTAATCAACTCCCTCCAGCTACATTTGGGCTTGCTCAGAGGTTAACTTTGCAGCTTCTTAATTTCTGGGTATGCGTTAGTATGCAGTAAAGGATTTGAGCTCCATCCAACTTCCTCTTTACCTTTTTCTTTGGATATGTGAACTTGTTTTAATAGAAAAAGAAGGATAACACTTTCACCAGAAGTCCAGAGAGAAATGAGAGACAAAAAAAGAGAGCCGAAGGGCAGTCGAGGAGGCAAATAATAACATATGACCATTTCTGGGAATATGTAAATAAAACAAAAACATCTCAAGGGTCCCCGAGTATCGTCCTCCATCCTTCTGCTCAATTTCATGTTAATTCACTCTTACAATACGAGGATCTACCTTCTCCTTTTGCTGAGGCTACAACTTTAGCTCCACAGAAGTACAGAACAATTTTTTCTCTTCACGTCACAGTTTTTGGAGGGAGGTTGCATTACCATTCACCTCACAGTCCACAAGCTTTTGTCCATTTTATGCAGGATGAAGCTGTGCTAATTTTCCGTCATCTGATGAACAAGGAAGGTGGCATTTCTTGAACCAAGTAGTCCCATGCATCTTCAGCTTTGTCATAGCTATCCATCAGACGTAAATCTACCATACAACCTTCCAGCCATCAAAGAACCATGATACCTAGGCTCGGACATCAGTCCAGTACAAGTACGTTGGAATCTTTGTGCATCATTACTGTGTTTGAATGATACAAGTGAACTACCAAGGCCTAGGTCCATTTTAATTTTGTTTAAAAGTCCCTTTTGTATTCAGGATTCAGGAGAATGACACAATCCAGCGATCCACAAGTGTTATATCACACAAAGCTTTTCTTTACTCATCTAGGAGTAGTCTTGTCCTACCATATGACATGGTAAAAGAATTTGACTTTTACCTACTTTCTCCCATCAAAAGCACATTCAAGCATAAAAAGAAGCACACGTGTGATTAGAAGTGAATAAAGGATCAACTTTACAGGATTTCTATAGCATAAAGTTCTCTGCTTGGTAAAAAGCTTCAAAGTGGAAGAGTAGCAGCATAACAGATACTGGAATCTACAGTAACATTTAACAGTTTCTACCTGTGTAACCAAGTCTGACAGTACAACTCTTCAAGAGCTTGAAATCCTGCATGCACACAGCAAAATGTATCACTCTTTTCATTACCATACCACGATATGCAGAAGCTCTTCACCAAGAAATCACTCCATGATTTTCAGGTATAACGGTTCTAAGACAATCACAAACAGCAAAATGAAGTTGATAATAAACCATAAAACTGAACTTTATGAATTCGAACATTGCACGAGAATCTAATACACAACGTCCCAGAATACCACCAACACTACAAAATTTCTATGGATCTAAAGCTGCATAAGCACCTAATACCCTGGATGGCAAGATCAACATTAACCAACCCAACGCAAAATATAAAAAGACTATTCTCATTACTGGACCTCCAACTCATTTGCTGACACTGAAATATCATTATTCTCATTACTGAACCTCCAATTCATTTGTTGACACTGAAATATCATCTCAATGGAAAACTAAGACACCAAACAGGCCAGCTTAGGAAAAGGCACAGGCAAGTGGAAAAAGAGTCCAGTGTATGATACATTTTGATTTTGAGAGAGGTAACAAAATGATAAATTTTGATATTAGCATTGACCTATCAATGGGACGAAAGGCTGGTATTATTTGATAAACCATTTTTTGGACACATTTTACATACAACTGGTAAATTACAATCTCATCAACATCAACCAAAAACTATGCTTAAAATTACTGAATCTTCCACCAAGAACCAACTTAGTTTTGCCACTAAAAATATATAAACAGTTTATAGAGACAAGGACACCTCACATTCATATTGGAAGTTTGCGAACTTCATTTCATTTTTTTAACATCATCCCCCAAGAAGAAAAAGTAAGGGGAGGGGAGGAGAAAACATTATCTTTCTAGAAACAGTTACCGGATACTACTCAAGTTACATGGTATGCAAACAACAATATGATATTTGTTTTATTTATTTTATAACTGAAAAATTCCCTATGAGTTAGCAAGCTAGCACCAGTTGGCCCATAGGTTTGATACTCAGAGTATAGACCTACCCTTCTACCTTGCTCCCAGTTAAATGCTAAGTTTCATGTCAGTAGTGGGGCAGACAACATCTTATAGAAAAATGACATTAAAGAACAACAGCAAAACCTAAAGCAAAAAAAAAAAAAGATTAAAATCTCTAATATTGTAACCTTGCTCATATGAACAGGTCTTGCAACACAGTTAGCTTCCGTATTAATAGCTCTCTGTCACTTTAACCCTGCTCATATATTTTTAAGATTACTCAATTCCATTGCTAAAATATATGATTAAAATCTCTAAATGAATTGATAAAAAAGAGTTAGCTGACAAGTTAAAGACCTACTAGTTGGAGTTCTTTTAACATTGAGGTTTAAGGATTTCACAGATATTGAAAATTTTCCAATGTTTAAACATGGTTCTCTTTTTGAGTTTAAGAAGTTGAGAGCAAGGTGCGTAGCTATTTAGCAGCATCGAAAGTTCTCTTTATTTTTGTCATGCCCCAAGACTTTGGCTGGGAAATCTAACCCACTGTTTCATTTATCTCTCTCTCATCCTTCGTTTCTGTTTATCATTGGTGGTCATTACTTGTTGTACTGATTTATCCAGGAGCTAAAACTATTTTAATACTATCTTCATTTCTGAAAAGCTGACCACATGCAACATCATGTTTTGGTATGTAGAAACTCAGGACCACCTAGACAAACGTAGCTTAGTCTCAACAAAGACAGAATTAAAGTTTGGTAAGATCTAAAACTCAAACCAAAGATAAAGTAACACAAAAATATGAAGCTAAATTGGAAGTACTTTGAACTTACACAAGGCTTCAATATTTTATGTTTCTCTCATGTTGATGAGT
>JAJOOO010027989.1:0-14895 GCA_029582685.1 Solanum piurae
GGGGGGGGGGGTTTGTAACAAATTATGGAAATTATGAAAGCAATTAGCAAGCAAGATTCAAACTTTGGTTGTTATCAAATTGAGAAAGAAACTAGGGCGTACGTGTTCCCCACAAGCTCATAACTCCATAATCCTAGTAATAGCAATCCATTCCTAGTGTATTACATGCAAAGCGATAAGTTATGTATCTCTAAATCCTTGGTCTGGCATCTAGAGAATTTCACCCCGCACCTTGGTCCGGCTACGTGTGTATAATTTACTAACCCTTACTATTACCTCATATTAGACGTCACATCGATGTATGGCTTAGTTTTCACGCTCGCACCAATCGACATTAATTCTAATAGATAGTATCACACTAAATCTATGTTGATAATTCTTTTTTTGTTAATTACCTCCTTGGTCCGGCAAGTAGTAACAAGGCGAGTTCTAACGCATGCACTCGTTAGAAAGATTTCTAAGTGAAAGAATTATCAATGCATGCAACAACACTATTCAAGAAGTGCTTAGTTACTATTCATACTTTGTTAATCACTCATGGTTCCCACAACCCTAGTTGTGGATTTAGTTACTCATGCTAGAAAGAACACAATTCAAAGTTGTATAATAAGAATTCATGAACTTACTATTAGAGTAGAAGAAATCCAAAAACCCAACTTGAATTGCGAAGTTAAAATCTTCAAAACGAACTTAGGAAATCAAGAATTGCTAAGATTGCAAGTTAATCTCCAAAGCCAAAAACTACAATAAAAGTAATAAGGTGTAACCCCCAAAAATAAGGTTTACATGCCCTATATATAGAAAAGTAAGTCCTAACTAAAAAGGAAATGAAATAAGGAAATAATGTTTCAGGACAAGTCTTCGATCTAAGACACTGACCTACGGACCGTGGATTGATCTACGGTCCGTAGGTCCCTTCTGTGACTCAGGACTTAGCCATTTTTCAACTTCAACAATTGACACCTCCCATCTTCAATCGACGGATCTACAGTATGGTTCGTAGATCAGTCTACGGTCCGTAGATCCTCCTCCGTAGCTCCAAACTTAGAATATTCCAAAATTAGGAACCCCTCTCAGTCGCATTTGATGGATCAACAGTACGGTCCGTAGATCAATCTACGGTCTGTCATTTGCAATCGTGGTTCCACACTTGGTCAAGAATTCCCTGATCTTCCTCCATGCCTTGCTAGTCCATCTACGATCATCATCTACGAAATGTGAATGGACCTACGGTCCATCAATCACATCCGTAGATGGGCTTTTCTGCACATTCTTCAACTGTGTCTCTCAGTTTTCACGTCTGATCATATTTCCTGCAAACATAATAAAAATACATAAAAAGCCAATACAAAATGGCCCTAGACACACACAACTCTTAAGTGAAATGTATTAAAAATACCGTAAACTTATGGTATATCAATGCTCTGGGAACGTGTGTTGAATGTTTTATCTTTGTTAATGAGTTGTACGTGTATCTTTGTTAATTATCAAAATATGTGCCCAACAAATCTCTATCCATTTTATCTTGTTATTTTAAACTTCATCAAATGATTTTATATTTTTAACTTACTTGTGATCAGATTATGTTTCTGTTATCTAAAAGAATGTATTAGAAATGCACATATCAAACTTTGAGAAAAGAGGTTGAAAAAAAATATGAGGTTTAGATAAGTGATGTTTTTAAAAATTATTATCTCAATTTAAAATATGATAAAGTTATTAAGGTGTTTTTAATTCTTTGTTGCGTAGCTTGTTTTTTCATTTGTTAAAGATTATTTTTAAAGTGCTAAAATTACTTACAAATTTATGATATCTGTAATTTTCAAATTATGATCTTTATAAATAAATGCTGCACGAAGATAAAGGAGGAAAACATAATTGTTTTTAATAACTAATTTGATGTAGCAGATTCTAAACTTATCCTTTGGAAATAAGATACTGAAATATTGTGGATAAAATACTACTATCTCCATCCACTTCTAATTGTCATATTTTCTTTTTTTAGAGTCAAACCATAAAAACTTTGACTAACATTATACAATGTATTTTTTCATCATATTGGTATGCAAAAAATTGCAGTTTATAGTACTTTTCATATAGTTTTTGAATATCTAATTATTTTATTAAAAATATCAAATAAATATAATCTAATTTAACTTTAAAATTAGTTAAATCGACTTTAAAAAAATACAACATGACAAATAATAGTGAACAAGGGAGTAAACAAGTGCTCTATAAGCAATGCTGATAAATAAATTACCAGGTTATCAAAGACTGATTAATATATACATTGATCAACCATGAACTTAATTATGATATATAATTAAAGAGACAAAAATTATGAAATTGTCGTTTGGGTGACTCATGTTTAATGTTCATAAATTTGTGTGTTTGGATATATTAGTTGTAAGTATTTAAAGATGGAAATCATAAACTTGTGTAACAAAATAGTTGCTAAAAATCTATTTGTTACTTGAAAAAATTAATGATAAATTCTCTAAGAAGAGATCTTTTGAGTAGCTTTATATAATTATTGTTTATTATATCTTTTTTTAAGTTCAAATTGTATATTAAATTTTAAATGTGACTGCTTCGTTGTCTTGCATACTTATGGCAATATGCACATTATTTACTAACCAATAAAGTAAGAAAAAAATGACATTAGCACCTATGCAAGGTGCGATTTATTAGTAAACTACGATAAGAAATGGATTGAAAAAATCAAACATGAATAGAGAATAATCTTGTTTTATTCATATGAATAATTATCTTTGATAATTGATACAACCAAGAAAAAAAATAGTGTTAGTCAGAATATGGAATATTGCTCTCAAAAGGTGTATTTCAAGTATTACTGCCATAACATCTTTTTTTCTTGTATATGTATATCTTAAAGCAATCTCATAAGTTATAAGAAAATTTATTCCTACAAGAAATTTTAAAAATGAAGAATAAAAAGAGAGTCTGAGTGATTATCGATCATATATATTTCTCATTATATATAGGCTAAAATAACTTTTTATGTGACTCATTATCAATAACAAAATAAATAAGTGGATAAAAATTATTTTGTAATTACCTGGAAAGTCATTTTTGGGAAACTTACATAACAGTTTTGTTTATTGATGTTTGACGTAATCAAAGACACAACTTCCAATTCAAGTGTCAATGATCGCATGTAGTAATATAACCCAACTGAATGGGTTGGGGTCGAGTCCCAAGGGAGCGGTTAGTAATCGAGAATTAAATACAAAAGTAAAATTATGTTCTAGTCAATCATAGCCATAAATATTTACGAGTAAAAGCATACTAAATCAAGAAGTGACACGAATGTCAATTATCAATGGGGGGTTTGTAATCAACTAATAAAACAAAAATAGCAAGAATATAAAGATGCGAGATAGGGAGACGGAATTCTTGTGATGTGATAGGAATATGGGACAAAATGAACAACTGGGTAAATTCTATTGATAGTAAATTGCTGAACATTTGTAACTAAGCTAGACTTTAGTGGGGGTAAGTTTTTTCTCGAACAACTTACCCCGAATCAACTCGGTTTCTCTAGAACACCGAGTTGCAGTAATTAAGCACATCCTTCGCCTTAGCCCATTCACTCTCTCGAGCTGAATGTATGAAAAAAGGCCTAGGATTCACTCTCTCGAGCTGAACCCACGATGATGCAATAACCACAGGCTATCGATTTAGTAGTTTTAGTTTTAAAACCTCTCTCTTGAGCAGGCCAAAAACACTAAGATAAAATCGTATTTGAAACTACAATCTCATTAAGTTCAAACACAACTACTAAATGAAATCATATTTAAACAGCAAATAGACTAACAATGAGCAATACCTAACAGTAAATTTAACCCATATTCACATAATCACACCCCAAGAATTGGGGTTTTAGCTAGACATGATAAAGATAAAGAAATCGAAACCAAAAAGTGTTTTCATCAAATGGGTACGATAGAAAATGTCTTTAAACACGTCAAGGATGAAGATTCTTCAAGACCACTTCCAATTTCTTGGAATTGTAAACCTTCAAATCTTCAAAGCTCAAGAACAACGTCTCCCAAAAACTCTAAGAACTCAAACTGAAAATATTCTAAAAATCAGTAATAATTCGCTACAACTTGATACTAAGCTACAGAATTAAATGGGTATTTATAGTTTTTGAAAATTGGTGTTGCGAAGGACTACTCGGTGCAGTTAGTCGGGATCACCGATGCACTCGGCGATCCGCCCTTTAGTCTGGCTCATCGCCTTTCAGTTTTTGCCTTCAGTATCTTCACTTTTTGAATCATTAGACGATATGGTGTTGCTTCACGGAACTGTTCAGTGACACGCCGACTTCTCCTTTTCATCGCCAACTTAATCTTTTCCTCCAGGGCTCAGCACACTGGAACATTAGGCGAGATTAAGGCCATTCGGCAGTTCGTCCAATGGCTTCGGCGATCCTCAGTCCTTCTTTTCTTCGTTCTTTTAGCTGCCTTGTTCTGTTTTGATCCATAGTGTCCATGCTTTGTCTCTAACTCCAAATACCTAAAACTCAAGGATTTACATCATTAATTGAGACAAAATATGCATTTAAGGACACTAACTTGATCAAAATAAAGCCCTAAATGAGTACAAATTGTGGACTCATCAACATCCCCAACCTAAACGTTTACTTGTCCTCAAGTAAAACTAAAGTTCAGCAGTTCAAAGAGGATATCTCAAACAGTGCTACATAAGACTCAATCATGAATGCACACAAAAGACTCAACTTACTTATGCAATAATCTATTGTGCACTCAAAGACTCAAATTGTGACACACCATTATCAAAAATTCTCACGCTCACAATATTTGCTTCAAATGCTAGTTCAAGCTCAACAAAGGTATTCACATGCCCTTACACAAAAGAATGATTCCATTTTCACACACAATGGTTTAATCATTTAAAGTTCTGGAATCAAATGGTTGGCAACACTCACACTCACAAAGAAGAACACTATGCATGCTTTCACCCATAGGTTTGCCCGTATTTTCCAATTGACAATTGCTTCAACTCACTCAAGATCAAAAAGGTCTTTTCAAGGCTTGCAATGGGGCTGAGTGCAAAGGTATGGTCATTTAGGCTCGGTGACTTTTATCCTCATGAAATGTCGTGCTCACAACACTTCCTTTCCTCTCCTTTCCTCATTTTCTTTAGTGCTCATAAGTCATCCCGTTATTCACTCTCCATGGATTGTTTGGAACCCCATTCTTTTTTGTATTTTCATAACTTTTATTCCATGACTCTTTCTTTTTCATTCTTTTCTTCTCTTTTTCTCTTCTCTTTTTTTTTAATGGAGGGGTTCCATTTTTGTCAACACCATGGGTTAGAGGAAACTTTTCTAGCACTTCTTGACTTGCCTTCTCTTTTCACCACACCCCCAACTTAGGTTTGTGGCCTAAGTTGGCTATTCAATCAGCCACGAATCAAGAGGATTATAGATAGTGGATTAAGACAGGACATATTTTCATGAAGTTTCTTCCAAAGAAGGGTAAGGCTCAAAGGGTGCTCAAAAGAGGTTCACACACTCACAAGGTAAGCCACAAAAGAGGTATATGTCAAATTGGTTCACACTATTCGAAGTTACCTAAGATCATATCAAGAAATAGCCTTACTTAGTCGACCGGACCAACGGGGAAAACTCTAGGTGTCATCATGCATAGTTCACGGTAAGCTCATCACACAAGGCATTGACACCAAAGTCAAACAAGACTTCACACTTTTGCTAGTGTGCAACGTTCATCACAAGAGAATCAATTTGATACTTGGCTAGTCACAACGAGATGCAAAGATTTCACATATTGACTATGTAACTTCACTTGGTCTCATCGTAGTTGTACATTCATGTTTTTTCGATTATGAGCACTATTTGAGTCATCGATATTGATCAAAACCGATACTCAAATTTGCCAAAGAACAACCACATTCAAGTACATACAAAAGGTGGCATAAAAAATTTCTAAGGGTCAAAAATCATTTACAATTAAAGCACAAAGAGCCACAAGCTCAAACATACGCAAAAAGCAGTGTATAACACAACATTAAGCATAACAACCCAAATATAAAATCAAGACAAGAATAATGAATAGCACACAAAAGTGGGCCTCACCCCACCACAAATAAACACATTTATCCTCAAATGCAAACAAAATAATATCCAGAATTTAAAACAAAGAAAGACATAGAGGGCGGTAAAGAGGGGATCCTGTCTAAGCAATCTCTCCATCTGTTTGGGCATCCGTGCCTAGAGTCATCTCAAAAGTGCCAGCTCCACTAGAGACAGCAAAGGGTGTATTTGCCAGGGAATCCTGCACAACCGCATCTACCATGGCTGCTTCAGTCTCACTCAAGTCTTCATTTGTAGCTCCCTCAGTCTCCTTAGGCATCTCCTCATCAGTCTCTGCCTCTGACTTACGATCGGTTGTCTGCTCCATTCTATCCTTATGTCCAGTGGTAGTTGGAGGCATCTCGAGCACATCTGGAATCTCTATTGTTCCAAAGACCATATACATATCGATGGATTTCAGGTAGTCCACATCCACTCTCAACTCAGCAATGGCGGCTTTTAAAGTCGTTACCTCCTCGGTGGCTCCTTGGCCACATTCACACACTGTTATCCCTATCGCAAGAGTATCAATGGAAGCGCTCAATGGTGTCACATCATCAGTCAAGGCAGCCTGAATGATGTCAGGAATGGAGGTCTCAAGTCTGGCTGCCCGACGATCTGCAAAATAAGCAAGTTGTCTCATTCGAAGTAATGACGCCTGAGTGATCGGACCATGGGAGGCAGCAACAGCAGTAGGTCTGGGAGGCAGTGCAGCAACAGAAGAACCTGGAGTCTTAGCAAGAGTAGCAGTGGCGTTAGATGTACCTGAAGGCTCATGGGCTGAAGTAGGCAAAGATGCCTCTGCATATAGTGTGTCCATAATCGGGGAAGGGTCCACCGGGGCTGCCTTCCTCTTCTCCGCCTGATCCTTTAAATATTCTGCCTTGATCATTCGGATATCGGTAGAGGATGTGGGAATCACTTCCACATCTTTCTTAGCATCTCTAGGTACCCGAGCCCTTCTGCACAGTTCGGTGATCAATACCGGGAAGGAAAGAGAGGTCTGGTGCTGCTTGGCACACATGAGAATCTATGAAACAATAATCATCCCCATATTTAGTCTCGTCTCATCAATGATTCAACCCAGACAAGCTGTTTTGGCATGGCGGAGTATGCACTCATTCTGGGATGGTATAATGGTACTGCTGATGAAGCCAAACCAGAATCGTGCAGCGATGTTCAGATCCTTCTTCTCAATAGGTGCCCCAATATTAAGCCACTTTGGAACACTATCTGATATTAGCGGGGCCAACCACTTCTTCATGTTCTCCAAAGTCTTTGTTCTAATCATGTGCTGACAGTCGTCTTTAATGTATGTTAAGCACTCCAGAACTGCATTGATTGCACCAGCATCACACTTCACTCTTTTACCTCTAACGACCACGTGGTCAACTGGTTTGAAAGTAGCTGTCTTATTCTTTCTCTGTAGTATCAAGGTTCCATAAGAGGCATAGAACTCCCTGACCCAATTTGGAATATACCGGCCACGTAGTTTATGAAGATCTGGAACTTGTGTGATTTTAAGCAATCCATTATTTTCGAGTACCTGTTGATGACCACATATGTGGACAGACGCTTTTTCTCAAGGATAGTCCTCAGCCCCTCAGTCTTTAATCTATTCATTGACTTAGGCGGAGGACCTAGTACTGGGTGTGCCAGCACCATTGCTTGTTTTGGGACTGGAGGAGTAGGAGTGTTAGGCTGAGGATTCCTGATCCTAGATGGATCATTCATCTTTTTAGATCGTAACTTTTCCATCTATGATATGACAAACTCATCATCCTCAGACTCTATAGTTTGAGGCTCCTGATACTCATCCTCACCCTGAGATGGGGTGAGGTATGTTGCATGGATGCCATCACTGTTGGAGCTTGCCTCTGGTGACGCAGATGTTTTGCCTTTACCCTTGCCTTTCCCACCAGTTATTGAAAGTTTAGTAGCTTTGCTCTTGGATATGGCTGCACCCTCATTGAGTTTAATCCTTTTAGCCTTGTTTTGGGGCGGCATGTTTCTTCCTGCAACCTTATGTCTAGCCATATCTGCAAAACATCAAGAGAAAATTTAAAACATGTTTAATCAAATTCGTAGAAACCCAATTGCAGAGACACTCGCCGAATCGGTCGTTGAGTCACCAAATCGCTTTGGCGAGCTAGATCGGGCCCGCCGACAGGATTGGCTTAAATATTGTGACAAACTGGTGATGGGAAAGGCCTTTCGGTGAATCACCGACAACACTCGGTGAACAAGTCTTCGCTCGCCGAAAGTTACAGTGCAAATAGGGTTCATAGGTGCAGACAAAGGGCGATCAAGAATACCTTTGGCAAGTCGCCGAGTGCTTTCGGCGACCTCGGGCTTCTCGCCAAAATTTACAAAACCAATCATCAAATAAAGCATGAAATTAAAGGAGAGATAAGGACATTAGGCGAACCGCTGAGTGGTTTGGTGAGCTCGACCCAGCTCACCAAACTCCCCAACGTGCCTATTTTCAGCCCAACTTCTCGAATTCAACCTCGCAACCCTCGAAAACAAAATCAACTCATGCGCTAGTCAAATTAAGTTCAGACCCATAACACCCATCACCCCGAAATACTCCGACTTCTCCTGGTTTTACCAAATTTGGCCATTTGACGACTTTTTCCCTTAAGAATGGTGTCACCCACTATATCACCATGCAATTTATGTCATTTAGCACAAATACGGGTTACTCAGACTTCACACAACCAATCTAAACAATACACAAGCACAACCCGATAAGATTTTACCAAATTCAACACATAAGAGCAAAGAAATCGACACTATAAGCATTACGGGGATGATTAATGATTCAATTCAATCATTTAAACACTCTAACCCTATCAGAGAGGCCCAGCACACATCAATAAGATAAGATCGTTACAAATGAGTACAAATTCAAATAAACTAAACTCGGGGTTTGGAAAACCAACCTTTGTTGCCGATTAATAAGGACTGAAAAGCTAGGCTGCAGTGTAATACAAATCCAAGCACCAATCGATCAACTAAAATACTTATAAAGTGAAGAAATATTGAAAATACTCGATGGGTGCGAGTTTGGAAAGATGAAAAATGAGGGAAATTGAAATAATTTAAAATTTAAACCTTTGGCACTTGAATAAATCATCCAGATTTCACCCGTTCGGCGACGTTAGTCGTGCCCGCTGACCCACTCGGTGACACGTCGAGTGTTCACTTACCTCGTCGAGTTTTACAGGCCCTCCAATTAATGTCGAGGTCCAAATGACGGTCGTCGTCGGGATCGCCGACCTGGTAGGCAATGCACCGTCTTGAACTTTTAGCTCGCCAATCTGAAATTTTCAACAACTTCCCACACTTTAATCTACACAATCAACACACCATTACTTCTAAAACAAAAAAAACAATAAAAGGTTTTGGGTTTCCTCCCAAACAGCACCTTAGTTAACATCGTGGCACGACGCGAGTCAACACCTAAACTCCACTCTTGGGGTTAGCCATAGCATCACTTGGCAACCCCTATTTTGCTGCGTGTAGAGCTGAGGCATCACATGACCTATAAGGTTCTCGAGCAGCTGGATCAATCTGGAATAAAAACCAATCATTTCTTTCATTACTTCAATGTTCTCCTTCATTTCTTCTAGTACCCTATCATGCTCATTCACCTTGTGGAGAATGATCGAGAGTATTCCTTCGACACGACTACCCTCATTGTCCTTGGCCCTTTTTCTCTCATAAGGAGGGATGTATTTGTCCTTCCTTTTGCATTGGACTTCAATCTCCGCTATTTTATTGGCCAACTCATCCATCTGAGTCATCAGTGCGGCCAACATGAAGTCCTTCTCTACTTCTTGGTTTGTTTCTGCCATGTTATCAAGCAGGTGGGCTGCTATCACATAGAGTTGTTGTGTAATACCACCCGGAATGAGTTGGTCAGCCAATACCTTGTTTCCGGAACCAAGACTTCTGTAAAAGCAATCCAGGAGGACTATATCGGGAATTTCATGAGATGGGCATTGCACTAGCAGTTCTTTAAACCTTGCCCATTCCTCATGAATCCGTTCACCTTCCAATTTTTTGAGGTTAGAATGCGATACCTGAACATCATTACTTCTAATGGAGGAAACTCCATTTTCTCGCGAGTATTGCTCGACATACTCACCTCCTCTGTTTGAAATCTTAAACAGGCAAAACACAAAGCTAAAAATTAAGTAAGTATTACTATAATTAACAAGAACAAAATCCAACTTAACTAAAAAATCTCAAGTAACACCACTCCCCGGTAGCGGTGCCATTTGATGTTTGACGTAATCAAAAACACAACTTCCAATTCAAGTGTCAATGATCCTGTGTAGTAATATAACCCAACCGAATGAGTTGGGGTCGAGTCCCAAGGGAGCGGTTAGTAATCAAGAATTAAATACAAAAGTAAAATTATGTTCTAGTCAATCATAGCTATAAATATTTACGAGTAAAAGCATACTAAATCAAGAAGTGACACGAATGTCAATTATCAATGGGGGGTTTGTAATCAACTAATAAAAAGAAAATAGCAAAAATATAAAGATGCGAGATAGGGAGATGAGATTCTTCGGATGTGATAGGAATATGGGACAAAATGAACAACTGGGTAAATACTATTGATAGTAAATTGCTGAACATTTGTAACTTAACTAGACTTTAGTGGGGGTAAGTTTTCTCTCGAATAACTTACCCCGAATCAACTCGGTTTCTCTTGAACACCGAGTTGTTGCAATTAAGCACAACCTTCGTCTTAGACCATTCACTCTCTCGAGCTGAATGTGTGGGAAAAGGCCTAGGATTCACTCTCTCGAGCTGAATGTGTGGGAAAAGGCCTAGGATTCACTCTCTCGAGCTGAACCCACGACGACCCAATAATCACATGCTATCGATTTAGTAGTTTTAGTTTTAAAACCTCTCTCTCGAGCAGGCCAAAACCACTAAGATGAAATCGTATTTGCAACTACAATCTCATTAAGTTCAAACATAACTACTAAATGAAATCACATTTAAACAACAAATAGACTAACAATGAGCACTACCCAGTAGTAAATTTAACCCATATTCACATAATCACACCCTAAGAATTGGGGTTTTAGCTAGACATGATAAAGAGATAGAAATAGATACCAAAAAGTGTTTCCATCAAATGGGTACAATAGAAAATGTCTTTAAACACGTCAAGGATGAAGATTCTTTAAGACCCACTTCCAATTTCTCGGAATTGTAAACCTTCAAATCTTCAAATACTAAGCTACAAAATTAAATGGGTATTTATAGATTTTGAAAATTGGTGCTGCTAAGGACTACTCGATGCAGTTAGTCGGGATCACTGATGCACTCAGCGATCCGCCCTTTGGTCTGGTTCATCGCCTTTCAGCTTTTGCCTTCAACATCTTCGCATTTTGAATCATTGGGCGATATGGTGTTGCTTCACAGAACTATTTGGCGACGCGCTGACTGCTCTTTTTCATCGCCAACTTGATCTTTTACTTCAGGGCTCAGAACACTGGAACATTAGGCTAGATTAAGTTCATTCGGCGGTTCACCCAATGGCTTCAGTGATCCTCGAGCCTTCTTTTCTTCGTTCTTTCAGCTGCCTTGTTCCATTTTTCTCTATAGTGTCCATGCTTTGTCTCTAACTCCAAATACCTAAAACTCGAGGATTTACATCAGTTATTGAGACAAAATATGCATTTAAGGCCACTAAATTGATCAAAATAAAGCCCTAAATGAGTACAAATTGTGGACTCATCATTTACCCCTCCTGATAGTTTCCCCGATCATGTTTGATCAGTTTGTGAAGTTGGTTTGGAAATTTATGAACAAATTAATATCTACGGTTATTTAATTGAGGGGTATTTATTGAATAACTTATTTATTTTGTTGGTGGTTAATGGATCAAGCCCATATTTTTTTTAATACCGTATATCAATTGACCCATGCATTGAAATAAGTTGGTAAGGTTTAATAGTTTTAGATCATATAATTAAAGAGAAAAAGAAATCCGGCAGTCGAAAACAACTACCGCGGGTACTACAAACTTTTCCTAACATTTTTAGTTTTGTTTTATAAATTGTCAAGGATAATAACATGCTTAAGTATTCTATAGCAAGAGGGGTAAGTAGTAATGAATATTTAATTTGGGTTATAGTGGTTAGAGCCTACTGTATGCGTGTATGAG
This sequence comes from Solanum piurae, assembly GCA_029582685.1. Lineage (NCBI taxonomy): Eukaryota > Viridiplantae > Streptophyta > Magnoliopsida > Solanales > Solanaceae > Solanum > Solanum piurae. Next base: position 12,339 of record JAJOOO010027989.1, read on the forward strand.
TGGGAATTGAAATTATTATATATAATGTGATCAGTTGATCTAGGATAGACATAGTGAGTAGACAATATGAATAAGGTAATGATGAGGAAACACGGAAAAATGGATTTGGAATAAAAACAAACTGGAAATTGGTCTATATGTATACGATATTTTTGGAATTTAGAAAGAGGATATTTCTTGTCAATTATATTGTATAGATTGAGGCTATAATTGGATCATGATGATTGAGATTAATAAGTAGGAATATGGGGTATATCAATATGAGGTTCTTAAATAGTATGTTCTCAAGAATTTTGTTCGTAGCTTGATTTCGTTGTTTATTATTATTATTATCATAACATATTATGATTCAAATTTTGATATATGGTATATGTAATTAAATATAAGGTGTATGGTATTATATGAATACCATTAAATTATGATATTGGAGGAATAAAAACTTAACCCTAGACTTGAAATATGGAAAATATGAGAGTTGACATGTTCATGGGCATCAAGATTAGGAGCTTGATTATAGATTTGAGTGAGTTTTATGTGTCTAGGATAGACATATAGTAATATGAGTGTTATTAGTTTTGAAATCTTATTGTAATTACTTATTTAAATAGATTACATTTATTTGGAAGCCTAATGAAAGGGGAAGACTCAAGTCCCGGAGTGATTGTTCGATTATTTGAGGCAAGTGGATTTCTCAACCCTGATTAAGTGTATAGAATCGTGTATTTTCTTGTGGTATGTGTTAGGGAGTAATGAGATTTGCTGATGGGTTGAATTTTCCATTTTGAATAATCCTAATGATGAAAAGGGGTAATAAAAGGCAATGTGATTAATTATTGGTATGTGATGTGTTGAGAATGGTTTGTAAGGCTTATTGATTCATAGTTGATGTTGTATCACGATTGTGTTGATGTAAATTGTGTATTGGTATAAAAATGGTCATCTCCTTATCATTTGTGTAAACATGTCATTTGCATTTGTTCTGAGACATGGTTGTGACAAGCTTTATGTAAATTGAGAAAGAATAAAAAATAAAGAGGATGTTCCATTTCGAGGGATGTGTCACACGTCATGATAGATTCAATTATTGAGGGACGTGTCGCACGCCATGATGGATTTTATTAACGAGGGTCGTGTCACACATCATGACAGATGCATTGACATATATGTCTCCCATGGGCCCCAGACTGAGAGACAGCAAATATGTATTGGTAGGTCAGACATGTATCACTATACTTTGCATTGCATTTCATTACATTGCATATTTATATCATTTGTGAACTTGTGAGTGCCTTTTTATGGAACTTGTCATTGATGAACTTGATCTTGTGTATTGTTGATCAAAAATTGTTGGAATGTTGTTATTGATCTACGTTGCTATTGAAACTGTGAACTGTTAGGTTGAGGTTGTTTCTTGCAGGTTGTAGTTGTCGAGGTTCAGTTGGGGTGGTAGGAGTACCCCTATTCTATACTCTTAGTTTGGTGTTTAGGAGTTTGTTGCTAAGTACAATGTGGTTTGGTACTCACCCCTTGCTTCTACATTTTTGTAGGTTACGAACCTTAATCTTCATGATACTCTCTTTCCTCTTCTTGCCCGAGGCTTCCTAAGCAGATTTGTGAGGTAGTTGTTTGTCATCTCAGCGGACCCTCTTACTCCTATTTATGATCTTGTTCTATTTTAGAAACAACATCATTTGAGACTTATATTTTCTTTCAATTCTAGTGAATACATTAGAGGCTTGTGCATGTTTTTTCGAGGGTGCGGAATTCATCTTATGTCTGGCTAAAGGTTTAATTATAATATTCTTTAGCTAAGGGTTTTAACTTTGATATTTCTTTTATATTATTTATGATGTATTCTAGATATAACATATCTTGGGTTCTTCGGTACATATGTAAATTATTTTCCATTAATTGTTCTAATAGTTTTATATGTTCCATAGATTCTATCCAATATTGTAAATATTCGCAATTCATTTTAATCTGAATTTATTTCTAGATCGTACCATTCTATTTTTTCATTATCTAAATATAGATCTTGTAAATCTATTTCATACCATTCTTGGTTTAGTATATCTTCTAATTCATTATTAAATATTTTTTCCCATATGATTCTTCTTAATTCAATTATCTTTATACTGTTAAGTATGTATAGAATCAAAGTTTCATAGCTTTTTATCGTTTCATCATGCATATATGTAGTCATGTTCGTTGTTTATGCAGTTTTTATTTTCAATTATTCCTTCCTATCGTATTCATAATTGATTAAATTCATATTAGATCATTATGAACTAGATTATTTGTTTATCATGTTTTCACGTCACTACTAGCATCGTACTTTAGCGGATACTTCCTTCTTATCAGCGCCTCAACTATGTTCACTCCCCTAACGGCTTTCCTCGCCTACCGGTTTCAACTTTAGGATGGCATAGTATAGAAGTTTTCTCCCTGTTTCCAGTGTTCTAATAAACTAGAAATCATGATTCAAATAATTCTAATACATAATAACTAACATAAATTTATTCAATCATATATATGATATTCAGGAATATATGAAATT